>VZTF01001115.1:645490-705689 GCA_013397755.1 Cnemophilus loriae
TTTTTCCCTTTCCTAACAGTGAGATTCACAGATCTGGAAGGATGTTGAATACTAAATCTGCAAAAGTTCATGACAGTCTATGGCAAAACTCCATTTTACTTTGGATTAAATATACTTGGTGACGTTCCAAGCGAGCCCGTCAATACATGCACGAATGGGACTTACTGGTTGCCCAGGAGAGAGATATCACTTGTTGGCTCTGTGTGTGCTCCCTGAAGACATTTGTGTACGAATTGACAAGGATGTTATCTTGATACACAGAATCTGCAAGTGCTAGAAGTTGAATGTGCTCAACTGAGACGGGGATTGAACGTCCCATTCAAGAGTTACAAGCACTGCCTGCAGCGCTGTGCAAGTTCTGCTGCAAATTTATGTATGAATTGAAACAGGCAAGAAAGCCTTTCCCTTCACCGGATGCTTACTGCTTTTATAGCTAATATTCCAACTATTTGAGGAGACTTTACAAATTGCTAACAGTTCTTCGCTCTCTTTCCATCTCCTTATTATGGCTAGGGATGAATACCATAAAGTGTTTTAAAACTTTTCCTCAGTCTTTGGTCAGTATCTGTTAATTACTTCAGCTTGAACTGCCCCTTCTGCAGTGTTACAGAATAATTGAAGCATTAAACTTCAATATGTTAAGGAGACCAGAAGAGTTACATATACTTCTCACTTCTAAGCTTTCACTTCAAGAGTTTTTCTCTTGTGACTGCCTTAGTTTGTATTCCTTTCCTTATTTCCTCAAGCTTTTCTCTCAAGATTCAGACATTTTCATCCACTCTTCTGCATGCTAAACACATCTTCGGGTAGGATTTAAAGGGCTCGAATGTCAGGTATGTAAAATATTTTTCTTTTAAGAACAGAATTGGCACATTAGGCTATTTCAAAGATAAGTGCATTTGAGGCTGAAACTCGCCTTCGAGTTTTATTCTCTTTTATCAGCAATGACATCTTGATAATCTTGGCTATGGTGAAATAAGAAATGTTGTATTCATTTACTATTTTTTTTTTTTTTTGCTCAAGTATGTCATCATGGAATTTGAATATACTGCACTATGCATGTTCATATATTTTTCAACACAGTTTCCCAGGTTTCTTCTAGATTTTTTTCATCTAAATACAAAACTTGGTGCTTGTTTTACCTCCTCCCAACTCAGTCAGAAATTATATATGCACTGCCTGCACTTAAGTAAAAATACTGTCTTTGGCATTTGTGGCTGTCTGCTGAAGCTGACTCCTGTGTACAACCCAAAGCAGTTTATCCCAGACCTTTATTCAGACTGAAGTGACTGTGTAATCATCCATAATTCAGAAGCAGCACCTGTTGGGTTTGTACTAACAATTCGATACTTAAGTGAACTCTTTGAAGCTGCAGCCAGCAAAAATACCCTGCACTAGCAAAACCTACGCTGACGGAACTGAGATTGGTTTCAGTAAATTATGCCAGTATTTTCACTTCCAAAAAAAACCCCAAAAACATAATGAACAGTATAATCTCCAGGCAAGATGTTCAAAATTTATAAAAAAACCAAATATCAAAACATATGCTTAGAAAAGTTAGGATACCAGTTTTGTTAAAACAAGACAGACAACTCCCATCCTACCACCATTTTTACCTCTTCCTAAACATTTCCTCAATTCCCATCAGAGTACATCCAAGACTAACCTAGTCACCTTTTCAGGCAGCCATGCAGAAAGCAGTTATGCAATATTTGAATCAATATGCAACATTCAACATAGTGCCAGCTCTTTACAATTCCCGTTTTTAAATGATAAACCCAAGGATACTACACAGACCAACGTATGAGTATCTCAAAAATCTACCTTGGATAGTCAAGAGACATTTTTGGGAATGAAGACTGGCAGCTCAGCTTTCTGAAACAAATCAAGGTCAAAATTCTGCAAACTCGCTTACTAAAAAGCAGGAATTGAAGATTCATAAAGCCAGACAAACCAGTTTTGATGCCATCAGAACAACTTTGTGGGTAACACAGGAGCACTGCCCTCCACGAGCTCTAGAAATACCCCATAGCACTGGAAAGTCAGAGCACAAAGGAGACTGCTGAGCCGAATTTTCCAAGTGACTTGTATGTTCAGTGAGGGAGCCAAGGTTTTTTAGCATCATCTCTAATCACAAATAAAAGTCATCTCAAGCCTGCTGCAGCTTATAGCAAGCTAAAAGGCCAGTCCAGAAGCTGAGGGCACCAGGTTGGATGGAGTATCACTAGGATGCCTTGGCACCAGAGGCCACAGGGCCTTGGAAGTTGGTTTTACATGACCAAGCTGTCACATGCACAACAAAGGCTGCTTTGCCTTAGTGTCAGAGGTTCAGTGATCACGGCCAGACTTCATAAATACATATTTATATAGTTAAAATCCTTATTATAACAACAAACATAAGTATGTATAAATAGATGAGATACAGCACCACACTTTGTTGGTTGGGTGTTTTTACTGCACAGCACCACTTTACTTCTAGGTCTCGGAATTAGGAAAATATAAACTATTAAAAGAAGGAATTATGGAGGCAGGTGGGACACAGCAATATTTCCTTTCTGGTATTGGTTTCCTTGAAGATTAATACTGGACACAAGCCCTTAAATCAACTCAATTCTATACTAGTTATAAATTTAATGCTGCCTTCTTACTGCATAAATAATGATCTGATTAAGTGGCTATAAAATATGGAGTCTGTTTCCTCCTCTTTTTTCCCCTAACCTCTATCTTGAAACAGACCACTGAGACATCAGATAGAGAGATAGCAATGAAATGTCACAAATAGCTTCTACTGACACAAAAACCCACACATCCAGAAGAATCCATCTTCCTAAGGTCTCTGATAGCTATCAGATACCCTGACAGTGACATGCTCCCACCTCACCAGATATGAAATAAATGATAATTAAACTAACAATAATAATAATAATAATAATAATAATAATAATAATAATCAACATTTCAGCATACTGGAAAGGATCTCATGCTGGCCATTTCAAAGAAGATGGCACAACAACAAAAATCAACCTACCGATGTGTTCCTGGGGAAACAGAAAGCAAGACCAGAAAGTCAAAGAAACTGTACGTCAGGGAACTGTTTCCCTCCGTGAAGCACTTCTGAATTCTGAAGGAACAACGTTCCCCCACACCAAATGGACATGGTTTCTTTCTGTTATCAGTCCTTGGAGATGGGATAAGCCATTGGTATAGTTAAGAATAGGAACAGAATTCCAAGCCATCCATTCTGCAACAATACTAGAAATCTTCTGCAAGGATTCTTATTTCTATTCATCAGCTAAAGAAGTTGACAGATAAGTCTTGAGCTCTTTTTATTAAAATCTCCAGGGACATTTCCATTTCTGGTTTATGGTGATGTGAATTTGCCCTGCCTCTACTTAGGGTACTCTGGTTTCTGAGCCTCAGAATAAAAAAGCTATTGATTATAACCAAATTGAATATTCAATTTGAACATGGAAGATTTTACTTTTACAGGGACTGTCAGCACAATCATGCCCAAAGCTCTGCCTCTGCAGCTGCTCTCCGCTATGGGGCCAACCCCAGCTTCCAGGAGAGTGGTCCAGCCATAGCATCACAGAGGTGAGCAGTGTAAATAAGTGTATAATCTCAGATGGCATAATCCAGTAGCTGGATGGGCAGGAAAGTCTTGGTTTCATAGTCTTAAAGATCTGAGTCTCATCAAGAGCCATGATAAAATTCCTAACAAAATCGATGTGGGCCAGAAATCCACTTCAAGACTGACACAGCATCCCAGAGCAGCTGCTGGGCAGCATCACAGTTAAGTCCTTCCCTTAAACCAACCCCCAGCCACAAAGCCAGAGCAAGAACATGAGCAATGATCAAGCAAGCAGCCAGGAGGCACACGCACTCCTGACAGAAATTTTATGCTCAAAAAAGGGCATTTTTCTTCCAGTTGGGCAAAAATAAGCTTAAATATATTAAATACTAGCAAATTTCACATATGTCCCCCTCTCCCTTTCCCCCCGCCAAAACCTATGATCCAGGAACTAGATTTTTAACTCAAATTTCAGTTATATTCCCCCCTTCTGCAATGTTTTCTGGTTCAGAGTTGGAGAATGAAAACAAACAAACAAAAGCACCACAAAAACCAAAAGCAGAAAGTGAGACCTGAAATTGCTTCAGGATACAGGTTTCTTTAAAACACACAGTGTTGGTTGAAGCTAGGGAACAGTTAAGCAGTAATTATAATTTACAGTACGCAAAGAGAAACTGCAATAACTGTACATCTGGGCAGTGGGCTGAAGTGGCAGAGATGATGTTTTATTCCTTCTCTTCCACACTCCTTGACATGGTAGCTGGCATTTAAGAGCAAGTAGAAAGGTAAGCACTCGCAGTGTGACAAAGCTTACATGTGCACTACATCCAAGTCTTTTTAAAATTCTATGTATGTATATACATACATATATACACACATCATATACAGAAAAGTCACCAAATAAATTATCTGCAAAGTTCACTTCTCCATTGAAGGCGCAGGCTGTCACTGCTGGGAGCCAGAAGTTGAATGCCATTAAGATGCAGACTGCAGTACAACTGGCCAAGAGGCAGGAGCTTCATGGAGGCCCCCCTGCATCTGAACTGTACCATGCTGGTACACAGCTCTCCGTAAGATTATTGAATTACGGAGTTACCCTTACTGAACATCCCTGTGCAGTAACCTGCCCTGCTGGGGATAGCAGATGATACAGTTGAAAGAATTCAAAAGAAACAACAAAACCCCCAGAAATCCTCATGAAAGCTAACATCTGGTATGTGCTCAGGTTGACTACAGGTTCTACAGTTACAACCGCAAAACACCATAAAACGTTAAAGATAATATATTAACTAGTCCCGCCACCCATTGCATTTTGCATTGTTTAATTTTGCAGCAAAGTAACACCAGTGGAACAGCAGCTACGTTGAAAGTTGCCAAACAACTCTCCATTTACTGATACAAAAAATTTTCTCCATTTACTTTGCTTAAAACTAAGCATTAACATTTTACAGCATGGGTGTGTTTCAGGCCAAAAGAATCCGTGTTTTAAGAGAAATGCTATGGATGTTTCTGAAAAAGCAAAGTGAAGGGAGAACACTGTTTGGACAGTATTCATACTTCCCACAATTGATCCTTTGAGAACCAGTATTTCCACGTTTTAGCGCACAGACTTTGAATTAACCTTGGAGCCAGAGGTGGAGCTTTTTCCAGGGGAGGGAAAATCCACTCAAACCCACCTAAAAGCAGTGTTTGCATGCACTCGAGAGTGGTTTGCAGTACTTGGCAGCAGCATTCCCTCCATTTTAGCTACACTGAGCAAGCTGCAGACGAAGACTGGGCAAAGTTCACTCTCCTCCCTCTCTCCCTCCCTTTGCACAGATGCCCATTCTTCCCGTGAACGGCTGCACCTGAACTGAGATGAAGGACACTTGAATCCCACCATCATCTCTGCAAACACCTAGCTACGAAGGCAGACTGAGAAGGAAGGGGAGGTCCCAACCCGAACACAAAGGGACCTGAACAGGCAGCACAATTATATTTACTTGAGGCTGCTGAGATGCAACGAGTGGTTGTAAACACAGGATTACAAGGAGAAGGGCAACGTGGAAATGTGCCAGCAGCAAAGAAAGGAGGAGACTGACTGTTGGGAAGAGCAGCAAAAGAGCTCTGCAGCAATGTGGGTGAAAATACAGGGTTATTTAGGACAGAGTACGAGATGAGGCAGAGTGGTGAAGACTCCAGGACATCACTAACATCTCCCTGTGCCTTACTGCTACTTACAGCCTCTTTCTATAGCAAGTCTGTCAGCAGAAGCAGCAAGGTTCATTTTTAAGGTTCAGCCAGCCACATGGATGGTAACTCTCTTCCATGAAATGGATGGAGTTCACTCCATTTTCTTAAGAGGTCTCAGCAGTACTTGTGACTGTAAAGCTTTGTGACTGTGCGCAACCTTACCTATTACAACTCTGCTTTGTGCACAGGCTGAACAGCCCATTACCTGGACAGCAAATTTGGAAGAGAAAATTCAAGTATATTCTGTAACTGAAAAAAAAAAATCTATCATTAGGACTGAGACTGCGCCGCCTTCATTTCAGAAACCTGAACAAGGCTGTAAAGTTTTGGCAGAAAATGACCAATCTGTTTAAGAAAGTACAGTATCACCACAAAGAACTGAATTTATCATAACTTTTCCACATGCTATATAATAATACTTTTCATGCAAACATATGCTTTTGCCAAAGATTTCTCTCACTTTTATCTTTGAACTGGGAAATGACTCCAAAAAGCTCTGTGAGCCAATAGCCCACATTTAAGGCAATTTGCAAACTGCGCACCAAGTTCATTAATACTGACAATTCAACAAACAACGTAGCCTTTGAATAGCCATGTTGATCCCAATTTTCAGCAAATTAAACTCCCTTTACATCCTTCGAAAACGCTTAGAGGAAACAGCGCTTACACCTTTACACACGTGGAGTCACTGTGAACGCAGACAGTCCAGGAGAATTCATGGCTTGCTTACAGCACCCCAAACAGTTGGAATTATTTTGGACAGTGTTCTCTCTGGCTGTGCCATGTGAAAGGAGAGGCGAGGAGGGAGCAGGCCAGAACAAACATGGTGTGCTCCGCGCAGGCGGGACCAGGAACGGGAAGCACGCGGCTCCTGAACATCAGAGCGCACGAGCAGCTCCCACCTCGGGCCGGTGATGGTGCCACAGAGGTGGCAACACTCATGAGGAACAACAACAAAAGGGGATGGTGACAGGAGCTGGAAGAGAAGGACCACTCCTCCTTCCAAAGGAAATTCAGCTTGCCCGCTTCCCCTCTTCTCCTCAAAGTTTGAAAAGGCAGCCGTGTCCTCACAAGGCACGATCTGTTAGATCCATCAACGATGATCTCAAAAAAAAGGCTGTCAAACCAGTTAATACTCTGATTTTTAAGTAGGATTTTAAATACCTTTTAAACATTTAGTAATACTAGATTCTCCACAGGACTTTTGTAGCTATACTTTAAGTATTATGAAATATAAATTAAGTTCACAATCTAGTATTTTTGTCATGGGAATGGTTCTCAAGTTCCTAGGCTTAGCAGATGGTCGATAACAGATTTCACTATTTCCTGTTTTTCCCCCATTTTCTTGGATTTCAGCAACAGAATAGATCTTTTCCTGAGCAATCTGTTCAGTTTGATTGCGTGTCTTTTTTGAATTATATCCAGTACTTATTTTTCTTTTGTAGTATCCCCCCCTCCACCATGTCCCTTCTCTGAACACTGGAAGTTCTTTCTTTGGTTTGTAGTTGCTGGACAAGAATAAAAGCAAACCTCAGATGAAGCAGACAAAACGTATGCTGACTTCCCCGCTGCTTTTCTCAAGTTGTTTCTATTATGCAAATTATTCCCAACGAGTCACACGCACACAGGCACACACACTTCCTAACCTGCAAGTTTGTTTTTACAGAATTCACTTCTCTCTGTCTCTGCTCCAACACATTGTCCAACTTTGAGGATTCCTCCGTAGAGTTACTCCCAGGTATCGCCATTCGCACATTACAGGTAAGCGCACTATTCCTACGTAACCAATTAAAAAAAATTCTCTAATTCAGAACAAATCTACATCCTGCCTTGACACTACCTCTGCCCCCAGAGGGAGGGCCGGGATGCTTTCCCTGCCTTCCCAGGTGCTCCCTCCACATCAAGGCACGTCTGCACTCTGAGGTTCACTCTGCCACAGTGGTTGCTCCCCGCGCCGCAATCGAGATGTGATGGAGAGGAACACGTTCAGCAGATTTATAAAAAGTTTGAATTGCTCTCGAGAACAGTCATCCGCTGGCCTCCCTGCTGCCATAAAGGGAAATGCTCCCAGCACAGCGACAAGAGAGGAAAATCCCAGGTTCCCTAGCTCTTTAAGCCAATGCAATAAATCAAGAGTTACATAACTTCTTTTCTTCCCTTTCCTAAAAATACATTCCTAGCCTGAAATATAATTATTAAGTCTGAAAAAATAAAATGATGTTTCCATGGTTTTTACTAGCTCTCAGGCTGAAACATGGAGGCCTTTGGAAGAAAGCTGCTGTGGGGAAGCAGAAAGGTTACAGAGGCAGCAGCATTCCACCACGATGGAGGAAGATACTCAGCAACCAGAGCTGAGAATCATGCAAAGATGAGTGCTGGCTTCCATCTGAAATGCTGCTGTCCCACTGCTCCCCTACAGTCTGGGGACCTGCTCCCCTCGCTGGGGTGGCACAGCGAACACGCACACTATGTGCTCCATGGCTGGCTGGGTTTCAGAGGAGACCCACCCTGGACCAGGTGCTCACTGTGGTCACCAGGGGCAGAGGACGTGGCCCGAGGGCCTCTGGGGTGGGTGCTGCACCCACAGCAGACACATCCCTCATAGGTCTCCACAGGCGCGTGCAAGCCGCAAACAAGGTCATCTCCTGCAGGTCCTGCTCTCTGAGCACAGATGGAGGCACTCCAAGAGCAGGAGACTATTTCTGGCTGGCCATCTCAGGCTGCAGTTGCCTGTCCCAGCCGAGATGAGCCACAGCCCTTTGCTGCCAGCCCCGGGAACAGGTGCTGCTCCTAAGGAGAACCAGCAGCAACCGTCGCTGCCAGCACCCAGGGGCTTTGTGCCCTGCTCCTGGGAAGGACAAACTTCAGCAGCACAATGCTAGACCTCCTTCATCTAGGGAACATCAGAAACCTTGAGGGTCTGTTTCCTGGATCAGAGGAGCTGTAATCTTTTTATAACTAGTTAAATGATGTCATATGCTCATTAGCTTTCCAGACTCTATTTGGAAGGCAATTTTTTTTTTTTTTTAATTCTCTTGTTCTCTTTTTTTTACTTGACTGCTTAGTTTCTATTCAGCACGAGTGCTCTGCTCTGAAAATTCTGCCAAAGGTTTTCCACATTCTCTGCACAGCCCTCTAACTGCATTGCAGAAAAATAAGACTCATATATACACATTCAACCTTGCTCCTCAAACGTCTTTAAAAGTTTTACCTTTTTATATTGAGTTCCTACTGGAAAAAAATAAGCTGATAATCGACCCAGAAATACAATTCTGCATGTTCCTGCACCGAGCCAAAACCACAGAATTTACTACCACAGAAAACACAGAAGTAAAATGAATGAAATTAATCTACCAGGGCTTTTTTTCTTCTCCCATCTCTGCTAGGTCATTGCAGCAATCCAGAAAAAGAAATCTTCTGAAATCAAAACTGAAGCACTAGATTCAGCTACTCTGCTTCAATGCGTAAGAAGCTACTCACACTTTACAGCCTTTGTAAAATTAGAAGCAATTATGAAATGATACAGGAATTACCTTGTTCAGTCTGGGATTAAAAATATTAATCTTGGGTAGGATGTTAGGAAAAATAGTAACACAGCAATCACTGAACTACTCTGAAATTCTATGCAAAATTAGCTCAGAATACTCTGTGATCCTGCGAGACGGCTATAGGGCTGTCCAGTACGACTGTCTGAACTGTTCCATGATGTGGTTTGTGAGTTGTATTTAGACAAAACAGAATACAAATGCACCCCAACACTTTTGACCATAACTGAATTGTCCAAACTGTGCTAGAGTAGACTTTTTCTGGGGCATTTTTTTAATAAGTGAAACAGATATTTGTGTCACTGAATTGTAACGAATGACAAGGCTGAATTTCATCTTTTCCCTATTTGTGTCACAACAAAAGAAACCAGTACAGAGTATCATTTTGTTATAGCACAGAAGTTCTTACTTGCTTAGAACTCTGGTTATGAAACTGGATGAGAATCCATGGTTTTTGCCCTCCTCCACCTTACAAGGTAGCCAGTTTCATAAATTCTCAAGCCTTACTTTAATCAAATGTTTCGATCTTACGACGCCCTTTCAAAGAGCTGTTTCTGAGCACTGCCTTTCGAATGACAAGATTTTTAATCTAGAGGTTAAATGCACCCAACCCAAGCTATGTGCACTCACTCGTCCTAGAAGTGTTAATCTTCGCCTTAAACAAAAAAAACCAACTGCAAAATCTTTTAAAACAATTCTTACTCTCTCCAAAAGCTTTATTTAAAAACAAAACAACCCACACACAACCCCCATACATTCTCTTCCTTTCCCTCAGACAGATATCACCTGCTTTACTACCCTCAAGGCAGAAGAGAACTGATCTTCTCCTGAGTTTGCAAGTAAGCCTTGAACAATCCCTACAGCACAGACCATCTTATTTCTTTTCAGAACGTTACTTGTATGTGGTCTAATGGTGCCTCAAGTCTTTCTTCTTTACATTTTCATAAAAATAGGACTGTCCTACTAGAAAGATCCCTTAGCACACTGTTGAGGATTATCATCACCACACAAAAGGATCAGAGTCATGGACAGGCACTGGATAACTAATTAAAGAAGTGGAACAAATCCCAAATGTAGGAAATGCAAGACCATGCATCTGGTTACTCTTGACTCTCAGCTGTTGCCATAAGCTTGGACAGAAGACAAAAACTAGTTGTTATCTACTAATAAGGATTCTCTGGCACAAGCCATTTGTGTCTCCCCATGAAACAGTCTTAATCCAACACATCTCTTTTTTTTTTTTTTAAATTCCCCTCTACTTTTAAGTTATATATTTTCCATTTGCCACTCTACCAAAAGTTCCATTGAAATTTTATCTTAGTCTGGTAGGATTACTTTTGGCAAACATTTTATTTCAATTACTTTGCATCTACCTGTTTTTCCAACAAATGCTTTGCATACGATGGACTTCAGGTTTGTAGGCTTGCAGTTCCATGGACCAACGTACTCCATTTCTTAAAGTTCAGTATTTCATGGTAAAGGTTTCACATATTTCCTAACAAAATAAGCCTCAAGAGGAATGTGAAACCTCCTCCTCCAGTCTGAGGCTGAGTCAGAAAAGGAACAGGTCCATTGATTTTGATGCAGTATGAAGGCCTCTGCCAGCAAAGCTCCCTAGAACATTGTCAGGACACATATGGAAGACTAGTCCTTGGAATAGCTACAATTATATTTTATTACTTCCTCAAAGATAAATTTCATTCTGAGGAACTTTTGCTTCCAAAAAAATCGGTAATAAAGATTTCTTAGGAGGTTGCCTAAATCCATACACATACGTGAGTTCCACTTGTAGCAAGTGCTACAAGAGCAAGAAACACAACATTTCATTAATTCTGTTCCCTAGCGAAGGAAGACGTGTGATTCACACAGGAATTATTTCCAAAGGTAGACACATCCTTTTTTTCCTCTGTCTCTCCCCCACCATAGATACAAATATATAATATACCAGGGTTTGAAAGCAGAATGAAAACCCACTACAGGAAGCAAGTTTTCAGACAGAGAACTCTGAACAATTGTCTTCTAGGTCATACAAACACCTCATATGTCTGAAAGAGATCTGCATGTTACGCTCAGGAAAAGATGAAGTAAAAGATTCTACCACTTGGCTGACTAAATAAACTCACACCCAAGATTTGTTTATGAGTACTCTTAAACAATATTTGTAATTGAAGTTCAACAGTGGAAGTAAAAGAGGTGCAGTACACAAATGGCAAAATGATAATTTCTTAGTTTGCTGTGCAGGATAGAAACCCGATCACTGGGAACACCTTTTTGCTTCAAATGAAAGCATTCTCACTTCCTCTTTGGCACAGGATTTTCTTCTTCATGTGATAAAAGGTTTATGTTATAAAGATACCCGAAAGTAGATAAAGCCATTGCAAAAATTAAACAGGAGTAAAACAACTGACGAGGAAGACAGACGCTGTTGAAGTACTAATATGCTGCCAAACTCCCCCAAAGTCATTAATGCCTCTATCAAGTCCGAGAAAACTCATAGATTCATTGTGTATAAAAAGCTGCATTACCTCACCCAGAAGCAATGAAAGCAAGAATAAATTGGAGAGAAAGCAGCCTTCTCAGCACCACCAACTCGGTGAACTTCAGCCCTGGATTTTCATCATTGTTGCAAGGACAGAAACCAGCCGGGTCTGGCCCTGCAGCACATACTCCAAACAGCACAGGGCACCAACTGCTCCATCTTTATGGCTAGTTTTAAACATGGGACATTAAGGAAGTTCATTTCCAAGAAAGGGAAAGGACAAGGGCCAATGGTTAATTACAAGGCAAACAAAAACGTCATATAGATGAGATTTTATACATATGCTCTCTGTACCTTGAAGGTGTTGAGGGGTTTATTACACTCAGACCAGCAGGAAAATGTTACACCCCACGTTCTACAAACCAGCAGCTACTTTTTGAACTGTTCAAAGCAAGTGTTTATTTCTTCTTGGGAAAGTTTCCACAATCATCAGGACAGAAAAAAGAGGCAAATCAAAACTGAATTCATGAATCCAAAGCAATTCCTGGAGAGGCATGTTCCCCTCCCCCAACTATTTTTTGGTTTTTTTTTACAAACGAATTTCTAGTGAGGCCATTTAGCATTTTTTAGTATGAAATATCATCAGTTGCTCCCTCTGTCATACGCCACTGTCACCCTGATGTATTTTTCTCAAAGAACCATCACTTTTGGGACTACTCTATCATAAGAGCCACCACATTACATTTGACAATCCGTACTAGATAAAATGAAGGGCATCCAAACAGACACAAGGTCATTCAGACTTCAATCTTTATGGAGAGCATTTAAATTGTGCATTAAGTACAAAAAAAATGTACTGAAAAAATCAAGATTGCATGAAAAGTGCTTTAAGTTGGTATGATTCGGGATAAAATTAGCAAGAATAGTCTCTCTGCCAAGTGCTATAAAATGATGATGCAATAATTTTACCCTTTCAAGTTAGCACATGTATGGAAGTGATTAAAATGTTTCCTTTTCAAAATTAAAAAAGAAAACTGCAACAGAGAATATTAAACCACTTCTCGAAGTTTAGGCATGCAAAGGAACAGTACAAATGCAACCACTTGGATTTCACAGACTAAGGTCTGTTGTTTTTTTCTTGATTGAAATCCACAGTCAAATGTTTCACACCAAAAATGAGTATGGCGTGAGATGAGATGCATTTTCTGGTTGCATCTCCACTGTTCCTAAATTCTCCAGCTGAGGATTAAGTTGACTAGCCAGGAGGACGCCAGACTGAAGGCAAAGTTACAGCACAAAAACTATGTGACACACAAAGTAATACTGCCAAAAACATTAACGTTCTCCCCACGTTTTCCCCAATTGCTTACACAAATGCCAGGTGTTTGGCTAAAAGGGAAAACCAAGTGAAAATTCTTCCTTTAGAGAAGCAGTAACACAAACAGGTTGAGAAAAAAGGTGCCATAAATCACATCCTCCAAATATTAAACCTACAGGTTCCACCCTTCCTGAAAGGGTTATGAGATACATAGGACGTTTTACATGAAAGCTCTTTTTCTGTTTTGCATGTGGGGATGACTCAGTTGCTTACTTGATCTTGCACTGGGACAGATCTGCAGGATAACTCTCTGCAGCACAGGGGCGCCGAGGGGAGCCTGTGATCCAACTGTGCTGGAGAATGGATGTCATCAGCTAAGCAGCCCGCAAATAAATGAGAAGAATTACGCTCCAGAAACGGAAGCCCTCAGCTTTGAAGAGACGTGCTCTAGACCTCCCACAGCCTGCAACAAGTCATCTGGATTTCTAAACGGATGGCTTGCTTTCCAATGCAAAAAATAAGCAACTGAGATACCACATTAGTAACCAGCGATCATATACAGGGAATCCATGCAGGGTCACGCCCAGACCTGGCAAGACTAAATCTAGCAAGCTTAGTGTTGGTATTGCCAATGGTCAAACCATGAGAGATGGGGAACCAGCTCTGAATTAGCCAGACAGGGACTCCAATCCACAGCTCTGCTTTGCAAACTAATGGCCCAGAATTTGGGTAAAAGCCTATCCTAGTTTGGTAACAAATGAGAGGCTGCACCAAGAAATAAAGAATACCAAGTAACAAGCAACAGAACAAAAAAAGAATAGGAAATTCATTAGGAAAAAATAAAGCCGTTGGCCAATTTTCCCCAAATGACATGGTTTCCGAACAAAACTGACAATAAGAATAGAAAGCTCAGGAAAACCCTGGAAGAACAGACCCCTTGCTAAGTTGTCAGCAACTGGGCACATAAGACAGGCACGCTGAACAGAAAGCAGTAGATTGTTCAGTTCCAGAATGAGAGGCTTGTATCACAGGAGGGCAATAAATAATTTCCAGCCCATTGCTTGTTTAAGCATCCTCCTAATTTACGTCTATTAGGGATATGCATACTGAGATTAGCAAGCCTGACTAGGCTGTAACAAGCCCGCATTCAGGAGTTTGAATGAGAGATCTGCCCCAAAGAATATAGTTTTAACAGCAGTTTTGGGGAAGGCCAATAAAAGGAAAGCAATGCAATGAAAAGCTTCCACGCTGTTGGAAGACAAGCCTCAAATTACACGCAAAGAGTCCATTACTGATGGAGGCTGAGCATAACTTTACCTGTAAACATGGACTCAAGGTTTCTGAAAAATGGATTCTTTATTCTTCAGGATACTTTAACTTAGATTATCAGTGTACCAACCAGAGAAAGTACTCATTACACAACAGACTAATAATAGGCTGCCATCTCCACAGGCAGCTGCAGGTGAGGGAGCCACACTGCTTGCTGCCACATCTGGCTCTCCAATCACAAGTATTTCTCTGGATATTTGATTGGCAATGAATTTAAAGACTGGAAGAGGACACAGCATTAATATGGCAGTGCTTTGGACTGGTAAACCCAACTAACAAACACTTTTTTTTTTATACGCCCCCCTCCTTTTTGCTGCTGTCTTATTTTAGGTGGCTAAAATGGGCAAGAACCACTCCAAAGGAGCTCACCATGACCTGCTGGAGTAAACCAGATACTGGTAATCTTTAGATGTATTTGCTCAGAGCAGTCAGATATGAAATGAGTGAAAGCAAACTAACATGCAATACACAATACAAACTTCCACAATTTGTGGGAGAGGTGCAAAGAAGAACTCTTTGAGCATTGAAGGTAACAGAGAATTCAAAAATAGGTCACTTCACTTTTCTTAAGAGAAACTATGCATACTAAAATGACTTTTAAAGGGCTTTTAAACAAGCATCTGTGACCAAATCAGGAGAAAAGCTTTTAACAGGCAGGGTAATAAACCACAGAAACAAGCTGAGAAGGGAAGCTGTAGATCCTCCATTTTTTATTATACTCTAAAAAAGATATATGATCTCACTTGGAAGATACCTCAGCTAAAGAAGTCGTGCTTTTGTTAATCACGCAGTGCTGAGCTCAGTGCTGCACAGTGGTGGGGTCAGCAGCCAGCATTCAGCAGAATCCAGCAGCCATCAGACTCCCAAGCCAAGAGCCCAGGCTTTGAGCTGCCCAGCTCCCTAGAGAAGGTTGATTTCTCCTTGTCTCACGGCCTTGTTTAAATGTTAGAATACCATCTCAGTTATTTCACTTTCATCAGCTAATACCATGGAAGCAACAGGTTTTTTCTGACTGAAGCTGTATGCATTGACTAATTTTCTTTTTTTTCTCCAAAAGAATAAAAAGATTACTCCCAATTTATTATTTGCTTCATTTCTATCCACAAGATGAATAAAGCCAAATGAATGCTATTTCCACAGGCTGAAGAAAGCATATTACAGGACCATATTCAATGTTAATTTAATATTCATAAAACTGATACTTTCTAAGTTACAGAACATATTTAAGCAGAGAAAAGAAGTCTTTTGCTAAACTTCCATTATTTCTCAGTTTTTCAGAGACAGTAGTAGGAGACTTGCTAGAAATCAGCTTATTTCACCATGCTAAAGAGAAACTGAAACTTATACCACATGTGCACTCCTTTTCTGAGTAGGGTTAAATCCCCACTATTGGCAGTGTTCTGGTGAACCCTGCATTCAAAACAGCAGAAAAAATTCTTGTAATCATTTTAAATGGACATGATTATTCTTCCCTCCAGCTATGCCTGGCCATCTCAAGAATAATTTACAACAGAAATGTCCTATAAAAGCTTCAAGTTAGATTTCCCCAAGAAAGACTTTCTTCTTGGACTTGTAAATACCTCATCAAAGTTCCACCATGTCTCCCCTCTCTAATATTTAAAATATGATCTATTCAGATGCCAATATTAAAAAAAAAAAAATGCTTTTTAAACATCTTTTCAGTGTATGGGATCAATATACAAAAATTAATCCACCAGTGACAGGTTTCCAAGTAAGAGTCCACAAGCGTTTCTCAAAAACTGATGTCTCTTCACATGCCAGCAGCTCCTGCAAGCTACAAGGGGTTAAAACCTTCCACTGCATGGCTGAGATTATTTGCTGATGCCTAACACCATCCAAAACTAGCAGCCAGTGTATATTTGCTGCTGTAGAATGAATATTTAACTGCTAATACTTAATTCAAAACTAACGCTTGCTTAAAATAAAACACATCTACATGCATTAAGTCCATATGCATCAACTATAGCACAGCCTCCAAGCTATCATTTAGCAAAAAAACCCGAACCTTGAACCCAACAACTTGGCTTCCTGTGGGCACCACAGAGATCACTCATCAGTAGATAAAAAATAAATAAATTAAAATTAACCCCAGAAACATCTTATCATTTATTTGTGCAGGCCAGTATCACTCCTGAACAAATGAAACATCGTTTTTCACTTGTTTTTCTGTTTGAATGCATCTATACTGAAGTCAACAGGGTTGTACAGTGAGTGGGTCAGCACAATCTGCAGACCAGAGATCTGCCCAGACGCCACTTGGGACAAGGCTCATCTAAAGAATTTGTATTTCTGATGAAGAAGCACCAACTGAAGGAAGGAAACCTGACTGTCTGACCTCAGAATCAGACTGCAGCAAGATAAAACATCACCCGACCAGCCGAAGAGAGAGGATGTCAAATGAAAGGAGCTGCCAACATCACACTGGGTTTATGAACCTCTGTATGTGGAACTATATTCAATTTTCCCAGTATTGTGAAAATTTGACACGGATTACTAAAGTGAGTCTGAGAAAAGACCCTTAAGATTAAGTATTAAAGATAGCCTAAAACTTAACAGCAAAGCATTTTGAGCACATGGAGTACGATCTACAGCTTGAGCTCGTGCTGCCTCCTTCACCAGACTCATACCCACCTCAGACTCCTCAATACTGCAATCAGTGCAAAGCCTCAACTCCACGTGGCACAGGTGGAAATCTGGACAGTGTTTGTTGAAAATAGGAAAGAAGAGGTGCTCGTGCACGCCTGCCTCCTGCAACATGCTCCTTCCCCTCAGCAGAGGTGGCCCATGCCACTGGAAAGCACCTTGGCTGTGCTGCTATTCCATATAGCAAGCATTGCAGTATTCAGCTTTTCATTTAAAAAAAAAAATCCCACAACAACAGCCCAACATTAAAGAAAGATGACAGACTGCATCTTTTCATTGGCTTTCTTCAGCCATTACATTTGGGAATGGAGACAAATACAGGTCAGTTCCATATACTTCAATGGCTTAGGGAGAACTTACTGTAAAAAAAAAATATCCGAATGATGAGAAAGAGCCTCTTAGAAATAGAAGAGCATTTAAGGAGATAAATCAGTAAAGGAGAGAGAATTATTATTTTCAAATATACTATAAATAACTCAGTAGAATCTTCCTATTGTGACCTAGACAAAAATGCATGCTACCTCAACAGGAACTATTCCCTACTGCAAAATATGAGCAGCCTTGAACATCTACCGTGGATGTTCACATGCATATTTATGAGAAATATCACTTCCAGCTAGTTTGCCTATTGACTGGCATCAGTCAATCACATGCAGAAAATGGAAGAAGGTGAGCAGTGGCCACGTGAGGTATTTCTACAAAAGCCTTGGGAAGTTGAGACAGGACAGCGACGACTGCCTCTTCAGAGCTAAAAACACCTTTAAGCAGCACAACTCTGTCGCTGTGCCAGCAAATATGCTTTAGAGATGCGTGTTTAGCAGATCCAGGCATATCCCAAAACACTACCCTGAAACTGCAGGGGTAATAGCTGCACAATGTTTATTTTCTGCACATGCTCGGGCTTGGCAGGGAGGTTACATCGCTTTAGTATCAGTCAGAGAAAGGTCCACGCTATCAACAATGTTAATTAATATAGTCTCTAAAATATATTCCCCTTTAGCTTTCCTCAGTGCTCCAGCTCTCCCCCCAAAACACCTGGTCCTTGAAAAGCCCTTCAACCGCAGTGGTAAAGCACGAAATACAGTCAAGCAGGTATTTTATATGTAAAAATCTGGTTTAGATTTCAGAAACGAGACCTTGCAAATAATGGATGAGGAAGCAGAACGTTGTACAAATGTCAGCTTTTGCTTTGCAGCATCCTCCTAGGGTTCTGTTGTAGTTATATGGGCAGAATTGCAGCAGCTCCTCAGGGTTTGTCAAAACCTGGACTGTGGTCTCATTCTGCTAAGGATGGTACTTAACATATGAGGAAAAACATTTCTATGCCTCTGTGGAATTAACTCATTCATTAGCTAAACCTCATCAAAAAATAAAACTGAAATAAAATAAGACAATACATTTTTTGGCCTATTTCCAAAGTTTTGCTTTGCTTGTGGTATAAAGCTTTTAAGGTGTTGAATACTATTTGGATTGCTTTAAATGTCTCTTTCTACACACAAATAAATAATAACCTCTGTAAAAATATTTTCCATGGATTTACTGCTCATTAAAAATAAAGAAAACTCCCTGTCAGCTCATGAAAATGACAAACCCACCAGAAATATTTTTTTCAATGAAAAATGCATCCAAATAAAGCTTGTAGGAAAAAAAAAGGCAAGAAAAAACAACCGAAAAGTCTTCCCGGCCAGGAGACCAAGCCAGCTCCCATCATCCTCAGTCTGAATCCCCATCTTTTCTTCAGCATTATCTCCTTGCTCTCAACACAAACACCTAATTATGACCATGGAAAAGGGCATAAGGAAACTGCTGGAAAGTCCCTATATATTGCAAAGGACAGCACAAGGGGAATGGTAAGGATGAATGGCTGTAGATTGCTTAGGAGATGATGCACAGACAAGCAGGAGACAGTACGGGGCCTTTACAGGATCTCATTGCTTAGCTCGAGCTAAGCAGTCCAGACAAACATTAGCTGTATTTGATAAAGATCAAACACCCTCCACACCCATCCTTCCCAAAATACACAGTAACAGTCCAGCATGACCATCTCCCTCAGATCCAGGCTGTCAGAGAAAAGGCCAAGACACTGCTTTAACCTTTTACATACTCACATGTTCATAGGAATTTAAGTGCTACAAGCAATTGCACTACTCAACATTCCCGTATATTTGGGCATCCACTTTCTAACTCAACTAAGAGAATAGAATCAGAGGATGGTTTGGGTTGGAAGCAACCTTAAAGATCAATATGCAGAAAGTTTATTGCAGCCACCTACTCTGGCTAAGATACCAGTTCTCAGAGTACAATCATTAGTGGTCCACGCGCAAGCAAGTAAAATAAATCCAGTCCTGTAATCCATACACAGCACTTTATCAGCCGCATTTTTGTAAAACTGAGAACGGTTCTGAGACAAAACTACCGAGGACATAATTAGAGATGCAAATGGCGACTTGGAACTTTTAATACTGAACATTGCATTGCAAAATTAGCAAGACAAACTTAGTTAAGTGCAGCAGAAAAAGCAGCTCCCAACTACGCTTCTCACCCTGGTATACATGTGAAAAAATGGAAGCCAACAGAAAGTTTTATTAATTAGAAGTGTTAAAACACAAGAAAGGCGAAGTACAAACCATCATTAACATGAATAAAAAAAAAACCGCTCATTTAACTTTATCGGAACAAACAAAAAAGGTACCAATAGCCATATTAAAATTGTGAAACTGCTGGTAGTAGCGAAAAAAAAAAAAGGCAAAACCAATAAAAGTTAAAAAAAGCAGATATACAAGAGATAGTTTTGTTCAGTATCTGATTAGCTGAATAATGTTAGACAGCAGCTATCAACATTTAACTCTTTCAGATGGTTAGATCCAAATAACTCACAACAAAAAACACTCAAGAGATTTTATCTGAGTTATTAACACCCCTTTTCAGAAAGTCCTAGAGCATCAGGAAAGTTCCAAAAGCCTGGAAGAAAACTAGGATTGCTGCAATACTTAAAATGATAATTGCAGAAAATAACTTTATGATAGCCTGTCATCTGAATACTGAGCCCATCAAAATAGTGAGAAGTTTGATTTAGGATTTTATTAATAAGACTTTAATTAATAAGCATCGAGTAATTAAAGCAATTAATATCAAACAAGCTCATGAAAAGTAAGTCCTGTCAAACTAATTAATTATTTTTTGACAGAACTTTAGTTTTTTACTTGTTTTTAGCTGCAAAGACAAGCATTGATGAGATATGCTCCTGCACAGATCTTGACTCAGTCCCACACATTTTGATTAAGAAAATGGGAAGATCCCTAGTTTTTTGAGGCACTGTGCAATAGCCAAGCATTTGTCTAGAAAACTCAATTTAAAAAAAAAAGAAACAAAAAAAACCCCTGAAAATGAAAACAAAAGCTGAGGACAATTCTCTTTCGCTTGTGCAACCGCGTGTAATTGCCATTCTAATTTTCACAATACCCTCTTAACATACCTCAAAAGACAATATTGACTGAATTAAATATTAAATACCCATGCAACTCATCAGAATAAAAAGCCCAGCAGCTTCCATCTTCGTGCATCCTGTCCTGCAGCATTTCCACATGATGTGAGGAAATGGCCTCGAGCTGAAACAGGGGAGGTTTGGATTGGACGCCGGGAAAAATGTCTTCACAGGAAGGGTTGCCAGACAACAACAGGCTGCCCAAGAGAGTGGAGGAATCACCATCCTTGGAAGTGTTCAAAAGAACTGCCTCTTGGGACATGGTGTAGTGGTGGCAGAGCTAGGTTAACTGTTGGACTCAAACATCTTTTCCAACCAAGCTTCACCATTCTGTGATTCTAGGTTCCAACTGGCCCGTGCTTTTCAAGAGGCAAAATGGTGACTTTTAAGCCAGAAGATTAAACACTCAAATCCAAAACTGACAGAAGAGAAGCCAAAAGAAACTGAAAAACCAAACAGTCAGAAATAAGGCAGAAACAGCACTGCAAAATTAAAAAGAAGCTTGAGGAACCCTTTATAGGAAATTACTGCACAGGGGCTAAAACAAAGTAAATGAGACCCTCTGCAACTGCTTCAATATTCTGGTTTTCCAACTCTAAGCTTGGTTCCTGGTGGATAAGTATATGTCTGTCTTTTTCCTGCATTTTTTGATTTCCAGAAGTGTGACTAAATACCAACATAAATAGTACCAAATTATACATTGTCAGAGCATCTAAGCTGTATAATAGAACCCCTGCTAAAACACAACCTCATCAGACTTTTATGTTATTATGCTTTCTCAATAGGTGCACTTTTGAAGTTAAAGATCTCTGGAAATAGCAGAGCTGCTCTTAATACACATCAAACATGCATTTTAGGTATATCAGTAGCAGGTAAAGCAATAGAAAGGCTGTTACTCTCCAGACTGAATTTCACGAGGTTCACACAGGCCCACCTCTCCAGGTCCCTCTGGATGGCATCCCTCCCCTCCAGCACTCAGCTCCACCACACAGCTGGATATCAACTTAATTACTTTCTTTTTCTTACAGTGAACAGTATACAGCAAAGCCTACTCAACCTTTTCAGGGTTTTATTTCAAGGTGGAAGTGAAACTAAATTAGAATTCCAAAAATAATTACAATTTCACAGACTTTCGCCTAACGCACAGGTGCTATAGAAACCTATTGATTTTACTACTTCAACAAAAGACTTTTCTGATATATTCTTAGAACATAACAAAAACACTAAGGATTCCTGTGGGAAATTCCACATGCTGGTCAAAAACAAGGGACTTTTGGAGCTCTGGTTTCAAAGTATATTAGTTGCTCCATCAAATAAGAAATTAACAATTCCTACAACCTTATAGGAAAAAAAAGACAAAAACCAAACAACCCCTCTCTTTCTGTATCTCGAAGCAATCAGACAAAGATTTTTGCAATCAGCCTGCTGGATGGCTATAATCTTGATCCAAACTGCTAGAGTAGAAAACCGTTCAAGAACTGTTTAGGTTTAGGCTTCAACAACAGCAAAAAACCAACTTCACTGCAGTTCTAGAAATGGTTAAAAAACAAATTATGGGATACTGTTGAAGACAGCAAAAAATTGCCATTCTACTTGTGAAGTTAAATGCATAGCAACAGTGGATGGATCCACAAGGAGATCCATGCAAGAGCATTTCACAAAAACATCACGAAAACTGAATGGATAAGAACAAAATTCTTTAAATATGCAGCTTTAGCAACTCTGGAAATACAAACCCTATTCTAAACCATATCAGTTTAAAAAAAAAAAAACAAAACTTAAGTATGACCTAAATTTACTGTATTCAGGCCTTACAATAGTCTCTGTAAACATTCTTTAGCTAGAGGTTGATTACAAACTAGCCCCTACAAATTAGGACATAGTCAGACTAACACATTCTGTTACCAAAATATTATTTTATTACCACAAAACAAGCAGATGTCTAATTTAGACTGAGACAGGAGATAAGAAAACATGAACTCCAGCAATTGCAGCAATACAAACCCCCCTTCTGACTAGGTAAAAGCTTCCAGTGTGGAATATCCCTTAAAAATCCTAACAAGCCAATAGTGCCTAAAGCCAGGTGCCTCCACATCCCTCTTTTTATCATCATAATGCTGAAATTAAAGAAGATGAAGACCACTTCTTACTACCTTTAAAAGGATCTTAGAGTCTCCACCCTTCCTCGGGTTGCTGGGCCTTTTAAGATCCCCCTATCCACGCCTTCCCTTAATTTGCAAAATGAAACTGTCAAATGCACTATGCAAAGGCAAGACCTCAGAAACAGACTCAAACTAATTTACACATGCAACAAGAACATGGGCATCAATAGCTGAAAGAAAAAATGCAGGGGTAACAAGTCTAACAAGGAAAAATTCTCTAAAGATGCAGAAATTAACAGTGATTAATTAATGAATGACCCAGCACAGATTCGAGGTAAGCTGTGAAGTGAACATTTGTTCATAAAAACGGCCTTTTCTTTCCTTTTTAATTTTGGATGAATAGGAACCTGTCTCTCTCAGACAAAAAAGACCAAAACCCAAACCAAAACACCCCACCCAGCTGCCCCTTTCAGGAGCACAAACCTCCCAGGTTTTCTTTCAGTACGAGGCAGGAAAAAGCAGGCTCTCAGCCACTCCTCTTCATAACTTTCTGCTGATAGACCTCATCCCTACAGAAGGCAAACCCTTGGGAAGAGGGAGCCACACGGATACAGAGTATTTTTATAGATTCTATTTTCATCTATTATTTTACTGCTATACTTTAAAAAGCTTGCTTAGTTCACTTAAGTCATGTTCGTTGTATAGGTAACAAATACTGATCCGAATACAAACTGCTTTTAGCATGGTATCACTACAGTATTTTTAACAAACCAATCCATTCCTCTAGCACATCCTATTTTATAGCCTTCTATCCAACTCAACTAAGCTGGTACAAAATACCAATGCTTGCAGAGATGTCACAACAAAACAACTTGCACCAGAACAAGAAATGCAATTACATAATTTTTTTAATCCTCCTCTTTGCTTTGGCTTTGATGAAGACTGTTGATGGCCTGTCAAATTAAAAAAAAAAAAAAAAAAAATCAATGCTGAATTTTTAGATAAATTTTCAATTTACAGGGTTTAGGTTCCTTGGTGAAATGCCTCCCACATGGCCCAAAAGAATAGTGCCATGCCTGGCTCTTGACCCAAGCACTGCATAAACATCCCTTCACGCCTCACGCCAGAATTCCTGCCTATACTTCGGCCAAAGTCCCTCTAAGGATGGTAGAGAGAGTCAGACAAGGACTTTATGTGCTACTCAAGCTCTCACGTAACTTTTTTGCAATTAATGAATCAGGAACAGAATTAACTGCCCTCAGCAGAAAGACAGGGTACAGCAAATAAATTTAATTTGCTTTTACTGTGGCTGCTTTTCCCACTGTTTTTGAAAATGTATTTAAAACATAAAGCAGAAAGCATCCCAGAAGCCCCAAATTCGACATCCTGAACCATTCAGAGATGTTTCTTCAGATAGGAACTGAAAGGCTCCTCTATTTTCCAAAAGAAAATGATAAAGGGGGCTTTTAATCCAGAAACACACACAATAAAGCTGGCCTCATCCCAGATGGTTTCCCAGGATGAAGTGGGAAACGTCCTGCTCCCCCACCCCTCCAAAAGACACAGGCCCCATCTGTGGAACGCAGCCGCTGAATGCCACAAGCGAGCACTTCGATGCCCGACTGCCACTGCCAACAGTCCAAAACCAGATGCAGCAATCAAGTCTGGTTTAGCCAAGTTTTTACTTTGTTTGCAACGATATGGACCTTCCTGCTAGAAATCATTTTGGTGGGACAGAGGCAGTGCCTGGCAGGGCGGACACAGCTGCGATTCCTGTTCCTGCAGAGGGGAAGCACTCAGTGCAGCACTCACTACGGGCCACATGTACAAAGCCTTTATTTAAATACACCACCACCTCTGCTGAAAGTTGGGAAAGACCAAAAAAAAGCTCAATTAAATACCATGTGATAACTAGTTACTGTGAATCAACCGCCAAACACAGTAATTGCACATGCTCGCTCTTTAACTCAAGTGACCCCACTTTTGCCAGGGGCGAATAATGCACATGCAATTACCATAAATAGCTGATGAACTGTAGCTTGTTTGTGCATCTGGAACGGTGGGTGTTTCTGGAAATCCTGTCATGTGCAGACTTACATACTCGGGCACCTTAATTACTTTTTCAACCCTCTCTTGTAATGACCACTTGTTTTTTCCCCCGCTCTCGGGCAGTGGCAGTAAGGTCCTGTGACCTGTGTTCTTCCCATGTGCTCCATCACTCAGAGAAAAGCCCAGAAGCCCCATCAAGGTGCCAAAGCAGATGTGCATTGCCCTCATCGTGCTGCATAAGCCAAGCAGCCCAAAACTCCACTCATCCTGGAAAAGCTGCCTGAATGAGGCACACACTTCTGAAAGCAGAAGCTGAAACAATAAGATACTACAGCTTTTATATGCCAACAGTCCTCAAAGTACTCCCGTGCATTTACACATGGTTTTTCCACTATCAATTCTAAAAAAACTGCAGTGAGAGGAAAAACTTCAGCTGTTCTAAGAACTGACCTCCAGCCAGGAGGACAGGACTAAACACTCACCCAGACACAAGGCACATCACGTACAGCAACAGTGGCCGTGGCCAACTTGCCCTTAGATGTATTTGCAGTGATTTTAAACTCCGAATAGGTGTCATACACATTTAAGCCTGTGACAATAAACCGTGTCAAGAGGCAAATGTTACTCCAGGATTCCAGCTCCGGACTGTGCACAGGAAGACTCAGCAGCAGCCGTGCTGGCACATCAGCCTTTCCAAGACCGACTTGCAGGGAGCGCTTGGATGGGCTGACTCACCCGCTCTGCTGCTTGTTATGAGCCAGCTGCAATTTACTGGACGGATCACAAGTTGTAGGGAAACAAATGGATCAGGAATTTGCACCTTTGATAAATGCTCTTCAGACAACAAAAAAAGGCCCATCAGTGAAGTTCCCAGCACTGAGGTCTTTTACACCGGCAGAAGAGCAAGTTTACTGGGATTGCATGCACGTGAAACCATTAACACACAATATTCCAAACTGGGAGTGTTATTAAGTGCAGTGATGTGCCGAAAAACTGCAGATGCCAATTGTTTGTTCATTTTTGGCTTAGGGAGGACTTCTCAGATCCTCTGCAATGTAATATAAATCATATTTACAAACCAAAAGACATGAGTAGTCTCATATGTCAAGCCACAGTGATTTACAGGCACTTATGTATTCTCGCTTTTCAAAGTATGTCATCAGATGCCTCAGCACCAAGTTAGAAATACAAAGAGAGGCAGATAACATCCCAAAGAACTTATTTCTATTTGCTTCCATTTAAAGTTCTGGACATGTAGAGTAGATATTTTCGTTCATCTCCACTTTAGAACCTTTCTCTGGGTTTTCAATCTCTCTTCTTTCAACATGTTAGGGTGCAGAAAAATAATTAACAGATATAAATTACAGCTGCCTCAGGGATAGAAGTGATAGTGTAGAAGAGAAGCTAAACATAGATTATACAAGCAGATTGAGCAATGTGAGCAATGTACTGAGATGCATTTCCATGTGTTTTTTGATTCACATCTTCTTGCATGAGGACACATGCAAAGAGAATGATTCAAAAAACAGGGGATGCAATCAAACAGCATCTCCAAACTGGCACCAGTGAAAGAAGCGATACTTCCTGAAATAAGGAAAGAGAAGTAAAGATTGTTTTGGAAACCAGCAACACAATAGTGGCCTCGGTAAAAACTGATGTGGAAAAGAATTTGCAGTCACTGGAGATACTGCCCTGAGGCTGCCTGCCCCCCTCAGGCAGCTCAGTTTGCAGCGACCTCCTCTAAATGAAACCATTCCAGATTCTTTTTGCTGAAACACCAGATCCCTACAGTAGTTTCAGCCACGACAGGGGCTCTTAGTAGCAAGCCACCATAACCAAGCTGAACACCATAAGCACATTTTTGTTTCAGAATGAAAGAACAAAGCCCAGTGGATGAGGGGAGAGACTATTTTGGCACCAATGGCTGTATTTAATCAATGCACCCATTGGCATATTGATTAAATTTAATCAAAATGCCAAAGAAGTATCATCACAGGTATGGGAAAAAAGGGCAGCAGTGTGTTGGTGGCTGCACGCAAGTGCAAAGGGATAAAAAGAAAACAGAGGTGGAACCACAGAGGTTCATATCTACAGAGGAGTCGCATCTACATAAAGAGAAGGAGTGGTGTAAGTTTATTCTGGTTTAAAAGGAGTGTCAGACCAAGATTTGCTGCACATGTCTACAGTGAAGTGACACTGGCACAACTCTGCAGGACTGCCAACAGAGGCCAGGGCTGGCAGCCAGGACACATCCCCCAACACCCTAGGGCATCCTAGGTGCCAGCCTGATACTCCCATGTCCCTGCATATTTGCTATTTCTGTTATTCAGGGCAGCTAAACTGAGCTAGCACAGGGATGCACCCACGTGCCATAACAAAATACCACCCTTTTGCTGCTTAAATAAACATGTACCTTAGGGCAGCAGGAATAGAAGGAGCGATCAGACAGCAACAACAACACAGGAGCTTCCAAGGGCCATAGGTAACCTGGTGTTAATCAGGAACAAAACCACAAAAAAACAACCCACTTTTTCGGTAAGGTCAGTAACAACGACCTTGTCCCAGGCCATGGCCCCTCGCACGATTTCCCTCCATTCTGACTGGGAGGTGAAGTAGCAGCGGCATTAAAACAGAGCAGGATACAAGGTAAAATTTAACAATCTACCTCCTCCAAAGCAAGTGTAACGTTTATGGTTGTGCTGGTTGTTTAAGCAGAGTCCAAAATCCCTGAGGGGGTGTGGCAAAGTTTTTAATGGACAAAGTATCTCTGTCACAGGAAGAGCAGGCAAATTGGGTGGGCTTCTCTCAAGTTTTCAGCAGGTTAACAGAAAACCCCTAAACCAAAACCACAAGTCTGTCAGTGGAAAGGCCGGTACAGAATCATCAAGGTTTTTTTGTCAGGCTATCTGAATACACTGACTTTCAACCATTATTTGGAAAACAGTAGGGCCTGAGGCCCCCGATGCTATATTATGTCACATCTGATTTTGGATTTCTGTCTAGGAGCTTATTAAAAAAACCCAACAGATTGTCTGTCTTAAGATTCCAACCAATTCATGATGTTCATGTAAGAGAGGGCAAAGAAATACAACACAGCTTGGCATGGCTGCACAGCAATTCTCATAACATGATCCAGTCCTGCAGTCCCAGGGGTCATTTCTTACCATCTTTAGCTTCCCAGCAGCATCTGCCAAGTCGATCAATACATCAATACACCCTTTTTTTAACTGCTGACAGGACTTGGTAACGTGGAAGTTTCATTCTGCCCCCACAGGACCTGCTGCCGTATAGGGAGGGGAAAGGGGAACCCCCAGGGCAGCCCAGCCGATTTAGGGAAGGCATCGCTCCCAGGCTGCTGCCCAGCTTGGGAGCTGCTCACCCATACAGGGACACGGCACTGCAGCCACCAAAAACTCCACCACCCTCCTGACTTTCTACTCGCCAGAGGAACTGCGGGGAGGAGCAGCAGCGAAAGACCCTCAGAGGTTGGAAGTCCAGAGGCTGCACACTCTGACCATGCCTGCAGCCTCAGTTCAGAGAAAAGTGCTAACTGCCCAGCCCCCCAAATCTAAAGCATCAGTTTCAGCACGAAGACCGGCCCCAAACCATCGTGCGTTCACTGCCTGGTCAAATCAGTGCTCTGCAGACATCTGCCCCAGCCTAGAGAGACCCAGCACACTGCCAAACAACATTTTCAGGTCTTCCCACGGAGGGATCACTAACCTGCCCATCACAGCTCAGGATAACCAGCAGCACTGCTCCTTCTCCCCACCCTGCAGGCTCCGTGGGGAGGAGGCTGCGGATCTCCCCCCATCAGCAGCCGCCTGCACCCCACAGCTGCCGTCACTGATGTCGCTCACCTCCTTTACAACCTCCTGCTTCCCAGCTGGAGCGGGTCATCCAGCAGAGCCAGCCCACCCCGAGAGAGGGCACTTCACTCCGTGCAAAGCAGCCTCGCAGCTGATGAGGATTTAGAAAATAGTCTGCGGTACCACCAGTTACAAGGAAAAGTTCAAAAAAAAAAAAATCACGCCAGCTGCGGAGAACGAGCAAAGGAGTGCAAGACACCTGTGGATTTGATCCAGTGGAAAAAAAACCAACAACAGTGATTTGAAGGAGGACACAAGCTACAATTACAAAATACTAGAGATAAATGATTTCATTATTTGCATTATTTTCTGTGTAGATGAAAAACTCAGTAAGGCACTGCTAAGTGCCTTGAATAGGTTTAAATTCAATTATGAGTGTGTTTTTACCACCTGAAAATTAGATTGGTACATTTTTCAACCAGCAGTAATCAGCTATTCTACACTTTTTTTCCCTCCGGTCAATAAATACAAGACAATGATTGTCCAAGATTTGAAATGCAATTTGTCCTAATAAACTTATCTAGGGATTTAAAACAAGTTCACATTATGGAATCTGAATGACAGTTTTTAAAAATGAATTAATGGACTTTGAGATAACACATTTAACTTAACAGATACATGGAAAACACATTAGTGAATATGAAGATTTAAAAAAAAACCTATCAACAAAAACCAATCTCTTCAGGTTTTGTTTTAGAAAAAGCTTGAAAGTTTACTTTGGAATTTTTCCAAATTACTCTAAATTTAAAACTAACTAAATAGAACTGGGTTTATTTACTTAATGCATTAGCAACCTGCTCCACCTACATCACCACTCGTCATCTTGTTATTTCCTGCCTCCATTCATACTATTTATTTCTTTTAACTTTGTCCCTCAGCCCCTATAAACTGGAACCTTAAGGACTGAATTTGCGTCCTTCCAGACCAAAACAATGTAACAGAAGTAATTATATCACAGTGACACAGTTAATGTCTGAATCCTATTTATATTTAGCATCCTGTTTTTTTCAAAACCTCTTTTTGGCCCCCCTCCATCCTGCCTCTCCAATATTGTGTCCATCATCCCAATACTGCCCACTCATGCATTCCTCCCTGTCCCATCCTCATGACCATGCAGCTGGGGTTGCCCTTCAGCATGTGATGCCTCATCTGTCTGGAATTCCCTTTCTCCAGACTGATTCCTCTCCTTGGTTCTCACCTTCATGTGTGTACACACGCATTCATTTACAGTCATCCACTAAATCCCACGTGGTTTTCATCCTGCCCTCACCAAGGTCAGAGCAGGCAACAAAAATACTCGGGCCTTTCCTGCTCTTGCATTTCAGATGTATTTTCTTTTATTCCATTCATAATGTGTTTCATTCCCTTTTTGCCTGCAAAGTAGCCCGTGGGCCCATCTCTCTGTAGCTTTACAGTTACATCCTACCCACATCCATATTTTGCCAGTACACATAAATGTATGCCTGCATCTTGCAGGGAAATATTCTACACCAAATACAGTAATTCCACCCATATTCCCTTAACTCTGAGTCACACACCGACACTGTATCACGCTGCAGACAGGACAGTAATATCTTTAACAATGACACCTATTGCTCCCTCTCCCTCTCATTCTCTTGCAGTCCAACTGAAATCAGGAACAAACTGAACACTGCCAAGGTTCTCCTTGGTATTTGAACAGCTCTCTGCTTTTACAGAAAATATAAACCGTTTGGAGAAATCACCTTCACGCACTTTTTTTTTCCCCCCCAGGCAAAATTACTTTGACTTTTGACCCAGGACAGAAATGAAGAGGGTTTTTTTGTTAAATCTTTCTTCTTTATGCTAAACTTGCTTATCATATAACACTTACAGCCTTTTCCAGAGCGCCCATGCTAAGAGGTGAACCTTACCTGGCCACTTGTACGCTTATTATGAATTCTTTTTACATACAGCTCGTTGGACAGCACATTCAAAACAAGGAACAACTCTGGAAAATTTTGCATTTAGCTGTCTTGCCTTCTGTTTCATAAAACCAAGTCTGATGCATGTTAAGTGTACTCTCTCTAATATTAGTATAATAGATCTGCATTTGCTGTTTACCTTTTAAAATCAAGCAGCTTTTCATCAGCACATATTTAACTGGCACTTTAGAGTATAAAATTAATAAAATTCACAAATATTTATTCAGACATACCTCCTAAATCCTCAGCATGCAAAGATGTCTACGTGCTTTTTTGGTCACTTTCCTCTCTTTTTTATTCTAGGTGACTCATGTAGCTGTGAACTTAATTGGCATCACTTAAAGTAGTCTGGGAAATTTCATGCTGCTGAATGTGAATGTGTTACTATGTATCTGACTGACATCTAAATAAATTCCACATTTGGCCCAAGGAAGTAAGACACACAAGATTTCAACCTGTTCTTAGAGAGAAAGAAAAACAGCATTCTAGATTTTACTAAAGCACAAACAGATTCCCTTCCCTGCGACCCCTCGCTGTAGCTCAAATAATACCTACACAACAGTAACTTCTGCCCAGCTAGCCATGAGATAACTAAACTCTGCTTCTCCGTGAAATATTCCATTCATTAAGAAGATGTATAAGAGAACTGGAATTATGTGACATGCTGTTACTAAAGCAGAAAAGCATGGCTGTGAACGAAAATCAGCAATATGTCGTTTTACGTTTTTCCTTAGAATTTTCCATCAGGGCAGCGTTTGCCTTTGTCTGGAACTCACAAAGCGAAGAAAACAGAAGATAAACATTCATTGCTGGCCTTCCTCAAGTGAAAACATTGTTACAGAGATATATGGAAAGCGTCTTCACTATTTCACACACAACATTCCTGCAAATACAAACTCTTACAACCCGGGACACGATCCTGGGAGCGTGTTGGGTGCTTCATGTGTGTATCTACTGCTTTTGTGTACTAAATCCACGACAAGAGAAAGCATTCAGACCCTTCAAAAGCCATTTGATATGATTTGGGGCAAATACACAATACAGAGACTAAAGGGATGGGACACTCAGGTACTGATGGCACACTTCACAAGCCAGCTCTTCCTCAGCTGGAGAACCGTAAACTTGACAGAGGAAGCACAGAAAATAAACAACCAGCATCCATCTCTAAGGTGTAATCGTCGTATTTTAATCAAACAGGTAACATTAACCTTTCAAGCACTGCATATCATTTTCATTACTGCATTATTACCAACGGCAGGGAAGCCACAAAACTATAGAATGAGTATCATGAATTTAAAACACTAAATAACCATGCTGTTAGTTAAGACCTCAAAAGTGTGTTTTAAATACAAACACATTAAAGTCAAAGATGTTCCATACATCTAGAATGCCCTTAAGTTTGTATTTGTTCCTTTTATTACAAGAAATAACACTTACACACAGAAAATGAGACACTGTCTATTTATCAAAGTCCCACAAGAGTTCAAGCTAATCTCCATTTGTGTTCGTGATTTTTAACCTGTAACATGTGAGCAAATTGGAGCCCGCCTAGGAAAAAACTGATCTCCATTATTTGCATGGGCACTTTTTTTGCCAGTGGAACACCGTACAAAAGACCTTGATTTGCATTCAAGTAACTAGCCAAGTTTTGAAAACATGCTTCAAAATATTTAAAGTTCTTGAATACACAAAGAGCTTGTTGCAGGAAGAACATAAATCTTAATAGCTAAGAGAGGCAAAATATATGACTTAACACCTTGCAAAACAGTTTCCATGGCTTGAATTTCTCTGTTCCATAATAATCTTTGGTTTTGCATACATGTAACTGCAGTGCATAGCAGGAGCACACAGGATCTAGTGAGGTTTTGTGGGTACATATCAGGATAGAACCGGTCTGAAATATTTTAAATGGCTGCCATTATTATTATTATTATTATTATTATTATTATTATTATTATTATTTGCATTTACTTGTTTTACAGTATGGAGTTTTAAGGGGGCTGCAAGGTTGTGGAAGCGTGATTCATCTCCTATCCTAGCCAGTCCTCCTTAAATCGTTTATTCAATGCCCCTGATGTTAGCAATTCTTTACATGTACTTGATCTCCAACAATTAGACAAGAAATGTTAGATTAGGGACACAGCTAAGGAAAAGCTATTAAAAATGCCTTTGTTTTAAGACATAGAAGGTAAAAGCATTCCTCGATGCAATAAAAAGTGAGTATTTACATGCTATGCCCTAATTAAGATTTTTTTTCTGTAATTCTACTGGCTGTCCTGGAAGAGCCATAAACATTTAGTAAAATAATCTCAATTTATACTGCTTTGTTCTATGCCTTCAAGTACCGTACATGGCTGTACTCCAGATCAAGTAGTTGTCCTCAAATGCCTTCCAACGAGCCCTGCCAGATTCTGTGGTTCAGAAGTAATTTAAAGGCAGAAAGCTGTAGCAAATGAGACCTAGTGGAAAACAGAGAATGCTTTCGTTCATCCTAACTGTTTGCAGAATAGGAACGGAAAACCACAAAGAAAGAAAGGAAAAAGACAAGGAAGTGCCAAAATGCCGTTGTTCTCTCTGAAGATGAAGTTAATGACTCACCAACATCATGACATGGCATGTGCAAGTGCCTTTTAACAATCTGAGAAATTTATAATTTAAAAAAACAAAATAGAAAAATACTGTCCTTGTGGAACCACATCTTTGTTTTTACACAGCTTTTATCCACTTTTCTTTTTTCCCTTTCTTATTTCTGGTGTGTTCTTCTACATTTTCAATCACCTGCACTGAATAAACTAATTCCTTCTACTCAGAGCAGAGACCATCAACCACCGGCCATTAAACGCGGCCAACTGTTCATAACTCCAGCAGATGGTTCTCTTCTGCTGGACAACAGGAACTTTATGGTCCTTTTCCTGATTTCTCTCAAGAAAGACAGAAATTCTTTATTTAGAAAGTGATCACTCCTGCAATATAGTCTCGTCCCCTTTGCAGCCTATTTCCAGTTAGCCACACTTCTCTCCCACCCTGGCTCCCCAAGAACATTGAAAGCATCAAACAGAAATGGGCTGACAGCAGACCTGAGCTAAAGCCATCAGATGCCACAGGAGGTCCTCACATCTGTGTGTTTATCCTGGGCTTTTCTGCTGAAGCTTGATCAATGGCCTAAGTTATAACAGTTATTACAACATAACAAGTTATAACAAACAGTTATAAAATGGCAAATCATGGTGTGCATTCCCACGCTGGTTATCGTGTCACCGATGGGGTGCACAGGGGCACTGTGAAGGACATCAGCTTCCAGAGGAACCCTGAGGGGGAAAATTCCCATGGAAATTAAAGTCACTTTTCCTGACTGCAGAGGGTCTTAAAAGAGGCGCCTTAGAAAACATCCAAAAAACTTCAAAAAGGAGAAGAAAAATCAAGAAACCCAAAGGTGGTTCAAAAGCTACAGATTTAATTCTTCGTGGCCACTGGACTACTAGATTTTCCTTGGGTTCTTGGAAGGCTGTTCCTACATCCTTGTACAGCAGCACACAAAAGAAGAAATCCTTGTGGTGAGGGAGTCTCCCCTCACAACTCACAGCCCAAATGAAGGTGGCATAGGTCCATTCATGTTAAGTCCACGCCACTCAAAATTCTTTTGCCAGTCCTGGCCTGTTCTCAGGACTGGAGATCAAGATTGCTGTGGTGAGGGTTTTATCCTACAACAGCATCCAGAGATCTTCCTTCTACTTGGACCAAAGCTCTGTCACACCCATAACTGTGCTTCATCCCATGTCCTCCCGCTCCAGGAGGGTCAGAGACTTTCTTTTATTCCTTGAAACTTTCAATTACAACCATTAAGGACTCAAACTGATTATTTTTTTTTTTTTCACAGAATGCTTAAACACATTTTTCTCAACTTTCCCAGAATAATTCCTTTCTCGGGATGAATGCAAGCATAACAGTTTTCAAACTGAAAAGAATTCATATGGCAAAGTAGAGAGAAAAACAGCTACAAAGCTATTAAAAATACAGTTGAACTACAGCATATGCTACAAACACACCACACATACATTTTAGACAGAACTTAGAAACAAATTTTAATGCAGCAGAGCTATTTCTGCTTGCCAAATGAAACTTTTGTAGGATACTTTTTTACAACTTCTCATGACACAGTTTTTTGAGGATAGCTGTGAATCACTGCTTCGTCAAAGTTCTGGTGCAACATGCCCAGTTTGTGAGAATGTACTGTTTTGTTTTTAATACAAAACAGTTTTACATATTGCAATTTAAACTATAGACATAAACTCTGCAAAACAGTAACTTTATGTTCAAATAAAACAGGTGCACCAAAGTGTAATGTTTCCAGTTATTTATTTCACTGCTGAATTTTCGGTAGTTTGCTAAACCTTCTGTAAGCTTTTAGGCAATTAAGTATCTGTTACATCATTTCTATCTGCTCATTCATGGAAGAAGCTTGCAATCTCTCTGGAGAGAGTAATCAAAACGCTTACAGAATAATTTTCCACGGGACAACAAAGATGCTGGATCTGGGGGCTAATGATTGAAAGACACAAGCAGGCAAGACCAGTAGGCTGATGAACTCCTACAGCTGAAAATTCTAGGATGCTGACCAATTTACAAAGTTAGTGCTGGCTATTTCTATAATTCTCAGTCTTGGACTTGGAGCGGTGTTTAACTCTGCTGCTCCTTCACATACACAGAGGGTTCTGTCCAGGAGCAAGGTGTGCCCTACTTTCAGCATGCTCAGTCTTCAAGAAGAAAACTACCAAAGCCAAGCAGTTGGTTAGCACAGATCTAAGAAGCTGGGAGGTAGAAGAAATGTATTTTTAAGAAAGCATGTAAAGAAAAGTTCAGCTCACTGAGTTCCTTCTCAACCTTATAGTGAGCCCAGTTCTCAGATCTGTTGCAGGTAAGGGAGGGAAGGTTAGGCTCCCTCTGTGAAATTGGGGCTCTTCTGTCCCAGATTCTGCCTGAAAGCCTCTTAAAGAGGAGGAGAGGCAAAAACATTTGCACAGCAGTCAATTATTCAGCAGCCTGAGACACAAGGGTGTGTGGAAGGAGGAAAGATCTACAGCTTAACTGGGCTAAAAAGGGGGCTGTGAGAGAAGTAAGTTACTGAGATGTTCAACAGAGCAGAAAAAAACTAAAATACCTAAGGATACAACTCAAATTTGCTAGGAATTACACAATCATGTATATCCAAGAGTAAGTGCCAAAGAAGCATTTTATTTAACTATGATTCTTTTCCATGTTACCATATGAAAGCAATTGGTACTTCTAAACTACGTGACAGAGATCATAACTTAACTGACGACCACAGGAAATACAGTGTAGGCAGCAAACATGATTAGTCTGTAGATATTTGCGCCGAGACCAAACTCCACTGTTAAGACATTTTATTTCTGTATTCCGATGTCATACAGACAGCCCTCTTACAAAGCCACAAAGAAGACTTCTGAGAACAGAAATATGTGTCTGCTCATCCTTGTATAAAATGCACCAGGGAAATACATTCATTTTTCTATTGAAAATAAAATGAAATAAACCAGTCTCCCCGCAAACCCCACAAAATTTCTTAATTGGACAGCTCTTATTAGAATATGTCTCTCAAAGGGAGGATTCCACTGAACAGTACAAGTCTTTAGTGTTTTAATCTTGCCATGGTCATCTTCTCTTTAAAGGGCTTATTTTTAAAATATGCGTCGACTGCATCAATAGACTTTTAGTAACAGAAAAAAAATCAAAAGGAAAGGTAGAAACACCACCGTAACTGTTATAACTGTTTATGAAATCTATCTAGCTTTTGGATCATGTGCTGTTGTGTTATAGGCAATTATTTCTGGCCAGCCATGACTTTATCAGCAGAAAGACTGAGGGGAGGGGGGGAGTGCAGGTCCCCTTGTCTTAGTGCTGCCCAAACACACAGCTGGCAACAGCTGTACAGCACCCTCCTGGGGTCCCCCCTCCTGGAGTGCCTTCGCCCCATACAGCAACACAAAAAACCCTTCATGTCGCAAGGATTTTGGTAAATGTAACCTTTTGAAAGAAATACCCTTTCCTACATAAAGCACAAGGAGCATAAATTAGCATTTTCTCCACTGAATACCTTTGCTTTATTTAAAAATGTCAGCAAGATAGGTCTTTAAGACACTCAGAAGTGGTGGAGAAAAACAGGAAAATATCTGGTTGGTTCTGACAGCTTTTAAAATTAATTTTATTCAGTTAAGCACTTTTCTTGATGCACTGCAAATGTTGTGAATGCAATGCCACTCTGCAAAACAATGGTGTGGAAATCCTGCATTCCACCCAGTGTGTGTGATTTTCAGTACTCCGTAATTCTTGAATACACTTGTGGCTGAAGTACACGCACACTTAAAATGTTTATGAAGTTAATCACTCCAAGCCTAACTTACCCAGTCAGGTAGCACTGCTAACTAGAAACATCACAGTGACATACAAACAACCTCTTTTAAGTGTGACAGCAGAGTTATATTTGCATGCTACAAATACACACAGACAACAGGCACCTTATTCATCATGAACACAAAAATGCCAACCCCAAAACAACAACAAAAAAAGGCCGCTTCTTCACACTGTGGCTTATCAAGCAAAAAAAAAATAGAGCAAGTATTGTTTCTGCGTGGTGAGATCTTCCACACTGCCACCATGTGTAGGGAAATTCCATTAGAACAGTTTGCCACAAACTCCCTGATGCACCAGGAAAACTGTATCAGCAGCAAAGATACAGCTCTGCGAGATATCAACAGCAAATCTATGCAGCTGGTTGAAATAGTGGAAGGTCATCATCTATCTGCTAATTAATTTATAATGTACTCTTCCTTGCTCTTCACAAATATCATTATCATTTAATAAATGCAGAAGCTCTAGCTAAACAACACGAGATGTTTATCTGGAATATTATCTTAATAATAACAACAATAATAATAGCAGTAACAACAGGCATAAGCAATAATATCACATTCTCACATTTAATATTATTTAACTTTTATTAATAGCTTAACCACCCAATCCCCTAAATTTTAAAATGTATTTATCAAATTCATTGACACAAATGTAAATAATACTTGTCTCAAGGGCCCCTAATGTAGTAATTTTTCCAATCACTCAGTACAGATGCTAACAATAAAATTTGAATGGATTAGCACATCAGTACAAAACTCTACAAGGCTTTTTCAAACGCTGTTTCCACTTTGATTTCATTGTGCGATTGATAAAACATTGCTATCTGTACAGCACATCTCCTTTGAAATCCAACAAAAATAACGCTGCAGTTTTGGTAAGATACTTTTGAACTTCACTCAGATTAATGATATTACAAGTTAACGCCACATGTTTATTTATATTTCTATGCTGCCAGGGAAGTACATTTAAATATTGCCTCAGAAACAGCTTACAATATGCAGTGCCTGCTGCAAACCAAACTCATTTGCAGAGCATTGATGTGGCAGACTGGAAACCACAAAACCACATTTGTTATTACTTATCAGTGCTGTTTTGCCAACACTCTGTACAAACGAATAGGTGAAAGTCTTCAGAAAAGCTACAAAAAACTGGCATTTATCTTTTTCTGTAACAGGAATATTGATTCTCAGATGCTACAATAGTTTAATGTTTCTAGTAGGGGCAGGGATGAACTCTGGCGCTCCATAAAGCACAATCTTTAAATGAAGGTCCTAATCTCACAGTCTGTTTCAGGCAGGCAGAATCACGCAACGGCACTGAGAGCCATTAATTTAATTAGAACTATTCATATGCTTAAAGTTAAAAATGTGTTTAATTACACGCTGAATTAAGCCCAGACTGGGGTAAACTATGCCTCAATCCAACAGTGACTTGTGCTTTCCCAAGTAAATTCCCCAAGTTGTTGTTATAAAAATACATTTCACATGGAGAGAGATGAACTAGCCCATCTCCCAAAGCAAGGCCAAACAGTTCAGGAGGTACAAAGACTGACACTGCTCCCTGTTAAAAGTTAAGCATGCAACAAATATTGGTTAGAAAGTTTAATGTGCTTTTATGCGGCCTCTCTGGCTGGATTTTCAAGTTTTTCAGTACCTTAAAATGCATATATAGGGAATAAAAAAGTCTAAGCGGGCTAGATACCTAACCACTCATAAGCCCATCTACTCTGCTTATTTATCTTAAAAAATTTGACCAGGACTGTTGTCATGTGCATGTGTCTGGATACCTTGAAAATCTAGATCCTAAGAATCCGTCCTTGGATACAACTGTGGTGAAGACTGTTGCTGTAACAACACAAAGGTGAAGACCTGCCTGAGGTGAGAGAACAACATAATCCTAAAATCATTAATGTATATAGGATAATGTCAAGTTCATCCTTCTTTCATTAATTCTGATAGAGACATATGTGAAGAATGATTTCTTCACATGTTAACACAAGTAATATTAGCACAGGGCCATGAAAATTTCGTTTCTAATAGATACTTTAAAAGTATCTAATGGATACTTCCTAATGCCTGGACAGAAGAGGGAACTGTCCCACCTGAGATGAGCTCATCAGACAAGCCTAGTAAAATAAATCTGTGTGCAGAACTAATCGCCTGCTCTCCCTATGAACATTGAGCTCCTGCTGCACCTTGGGCTCTTGCAACAGGACCACACCGGGACAGAAAGACCCCTTCTCATTTGTAGGTTTTGGTTTTGGTCTGTAGAATTAGGAACGAAATAGCTACTAGTTCCCTTGGAATGCCCTGGACGGAGCTGCTCCATCCACAAATAATCTACTTGTACAACCAACATATACTAGGGGATTATTTAACTTCTTTCTTTGGTATAGCTCTCTGTGTTTTATTACGAACGCACTACCTTTGCTGGCTCCAGAACGAGAATTCTGACTTTCAGGTGAGTTAAGATCACAACATCTCTGGGAGCTCCCCCTCTGGCACAACAGCTGAGAGGCTCCTACTGAGTGTGGTGTGGCAGCTGCTAACACACTGAATGCAGAAAAACTCCTTTTGGTGGCTTGATGCTCTGTGTTCCCTACAGATGCTAAGCTACAGACACAGAGGGTAATGAATTACCACGTCCAGAAATTAAATGCAAAGAAATAAAGGAAAAATAAACCTTGTTTCAATATATAGTATTAGTATCAGGGCTTCAAGAGTACTACTCTGAACACGCATTTTACAGCATTTGTGATGATGCTACTTTTTTGTCTAAATGGAAAAGAACTAATCTGGAAGTCAACAACTCGACCTACTGCAACGCAGTCTCCTTCTCATAATTATTAATCTATTACTGTATAACCCAGAATTAAGATATTTCCAACAATCTTTCACAACATTACGTTATTAATCAACCATTTGTCCTATTATGTCCCTTAAGCACTGAAAATAAATTTAGGAATGTGATTTTTGTATCCAAAACCGGGTCTTTATCCCTGAGGTCTGTGCTTCACAGACTGACAAGAGGGTTGTTTTGTGTGTTCTCCCCTGTCTGCTATTAAAGGCAGTGGTATTATGTTCTTCCACTAAACCACAAATGCATTTATGAGGTGGAATTTCTTGGCCCAGTTCCAACATTTAAACACATGGTTAACAATGCGTAAGGAAATGCAACTAACCCCCCCCTCCCCCCCCCCCTTCCAAGCCTACAAAAACAAACAAACTTTACTAGCGGTTCTACATCACATCCCATGGGATTAGACACAGGAAACAGCATGAAAAATGAAAATACTCCAGTATTTATATTCCATTTTGAAAAGCACATTAGCAATACCAGCCAGAAGAACAGCAGCATCTGTATGCCTACAAACATGTGAGGACCAAATGACGTGAAAACATTTCTCTGGGTTGGTATTTTATCTCCATGGTTTTTTGCAAGTGAAGTATTTAATGCAGCCATAAAACACAATTAGTGGCTTTCTACATCTTTATATTGCCGAGTAAGTTTTAGGAAGAGCTCTTAAGAAGCCAGTCCTCCCAAAAATGTGTGTCTACCTCAAAAGGTTAAAAGACGAATAATTAACAAGCTTACTTATGGGTTCATTGTATTTTGAAAACTGACCTCCAGTTTTTTCCTCCAATGAGTTTAGATATGACTTAACAGCTGGGGCTCAGGCTCTGGCCAAAGACTGCTCTTATTTTGCCAGCAAGTTCTCATGTGGAAGCATATTGAGCTTTTATGTCTTTCATCACAGTCAGCAAGTAAGAGCGAATATGACTTAGAAGAGACAAGACTCGGCTACACGGCAAAACCCGAACTCAAAACAAAACAATATACCCTGAAACATCTCATACATAACCCAAGAATGTTGGTTGGTTCCTCGTTTCTTCAAAATATTTATTTCAACTTCAGCTTTTGCCGTGAAAAATTAATTCAGTCTCCAAGTATACCCTAAGCTCCCTCTGCTACGTGAAGGAAAAAAAAAAAAAAGCAGTTGGATTCTGTTAAAAAGCTTTTACTGAAGTGATAAGGAGCAAAGCTGCATTTTTATTCAGATGAAGTTCAAGATTAACTTTCAGTTATTTTTTTCTCATATCAAAGGGTATCTTTATTATACAAAGTGCATTACGAACTAACATTTTATCCATAATCTCATTAACCCTTATGTGATGTTCTTTTCTTGGTAAAAACTTTCATAGTTCCTACACTCACTGTTAAACACTTTAACAGAAAATGCTATAGTATAATGACTCAGATAGTATGCTTTTGTCTTTTTTGGTACAAGGGTGATGTCTGACAAGTGGAGAACACAAATATTTTCTTAGTTTACCCAAATGGCAATATTTTCTACCATTTCGACTGTGTGCTTGCTTTATGCATTTGCATTCTACACTTTGTAATATAATATTCAGTGGAATAAAGAATGGGTATTACAAACTACACAAATGCATTCTATTAGAAAGATCAACATTTCAGTAAATACTATGAACTTTTTCTTCTAAAACTCATTTGACCTTCTACTCAAATCGAAACAGTGCAAATGCTACTTGAAAATTTCAAGGTATCTTTTACATACACAGCAGTATCACATCATATATCCTCCCTTTACTTGACAAATACGACTGTTTAGTCACTACTCTTAAATGCATTGCTGTTTTATATAATTTGAAATTTTATATCATTTGAAATGTGCGTCTTTAACTTTTATTTATGAAATTATCTAAATTACTATAAAATATATATGAATATATAAGGATACACATAACACAAACAAACAAAGTGACAACTAGGAGCACTCAAAATACTTTATTTTTTTTGTATTTCAAGACACAATTCAGCTCCTAATTGATCCTTGTAAATGAAATAAGAAGCAAATGTGTGATATATAATAAATTGATGAATAAAATCAAAGCCCCTTAAGGTCAGTAACAAAACTTCCATTTGTGGGGGATATCACTATTATAGTGGAAGCATCGTTTTTCCCCGTTGAGATTTATATCTGAATTAAGCATAGCAAACCTGAAAACACTTCTAAGGAACTTTCAATGACCTGTAAGAGAAGAAAATCCAGGAGCAAATACAAATCCTTGGAAAATAAATAAGATAGAACAGTGTATGTTAAAAGTCTCAAACTCTATGCTATTTAAAGTAAGGTGCAGTTAAGCTTTATTTCTACTGGCTATTACCCGGCTCAGATATTTTTTAGCACTTCGGTGCTCCTTCTCTGCACTGGCAAATCTTTCTTGGCTGGGTATTTATTGAGACTGTGAGTTAAAGACTAATGTAACCAGAATATTTGGATAATTAAATAGCAAATGGCCTTCATAAATATTTGAAAAAATAATTTTCCCCCCATAAAATCATGAAAATTATTTTATTATATCAAGTGTATATTAATATGGAGCAGAGAGGGAATTGTAGAAAGACTTCCATTTTTCTCTGCAAAAGAAGAGCTCCCCTCTCAGAGGCTCTCTCTGTTGACAACACGAATCTCCTTCAATGCAGGCAGGTCAACTTTCTCCTCCAGCCGGAAACAGAAAATACAAGACTGGGAGAGACCTTTCAAGTAACCAAGCTCAGTTCTCTCCTACTAGAGGTAACCCTGTCCTGCCGCCCCTTTTATAAAATCTGGTAGAAGTCCATTGTCAAAATTATAAAGCTTCCTGTTCCTCTGCCTATCAAATGGCTACATTAAAACCTCATCAGCTACAAGGCAAGAGGCAAACTTCCGCACTTTCATTATGCCATAATCATTCCCACTCCTGGTACTGAGATCTAGGAAGAGAGATAACAGTTCTTCATCCAAGAGCTGAATGATTGCCTTATGGCTGGTTCCTGTGTCCGATGCACTGACTATATTATGTGAGATTAAGCCTCTCTCACTGTTTAATTTTCATATAATTGTAAATAATTACTGAAACGTAATCAGTCAGAAGCACAAGCAGCGTTAAGGAGAGAATTACTCCACCCTTGCATCTCTCAATTAATTGGGAGTATGTCTGGGTGGTAGGTGACTACAAAGGGCAGGCTAAACTCATCTGCTAATTTAGTTAAAACAAATATAAGTAGCATATGTGTTAGGAGGTAAAAACAGGCAATCTGCTGTATCCCAAAAGATCAGCGCTTGGTTTCCTATGAAGTACTGAAGCAGCATTGAGGATGCAGCCCCTGATACGGATAAACAACCCAATTCCCAAAGAATCTTTCTGTGTTCTGTAGCCCAGCTCTTCTAACAACACCTTGAACAACCGACCTTAAACCATGTCATCCCCTCCACAGTCAGTTCTAAAAGCACCATGGACTGCCACCAGACTTGTCACTTGATAACAGCAAGGCTATTTGCAAACTCCTTTAATGTGTTTTCAATGTTTATTTCTAGAAAGAGCAGCAAAATTCGAGAAGTTCGGTCCCATTACAAATGTCACATGGCTGTGTTTGTAGAGCGTGCCACAGCTAAAGTAATCTGTATCATACAATCAGTAGAGACGTCTTTCCTGAATATTTCAATTTCTGAACTAATGCAAGGGCAAAATTACTTGGAAGTTAATGACCCTCTTTGTATTAGCACTTTTTGGAAGTTTGTATTTTATCAGTGTTTAAAGTTTCCAAGTGCCAAATGCTACTGAAATTATTTATTGATTATAAAAAGCCACCCTATTGCTCTTCCAAACCTCTGTACAGATGAAGCCTGCATAGTCAGAAAGTGGTTTGCAACTGAAATTTTCCATCAGTAGCCAGAAAGCAGGGAAAGACAAACTTTACAAAGTGTATTTGCTAGCACATCTGAATCTACTTCACATCTTGAGTGAAGGAGCTTTGTGTGGAAACAAATTTGGCACTTAGATTTCAAGGAGCAACAGCAGAATTCAAGACTCAGTTCATTAGTACATGACAGAGATGCAAAAATGAAGCTCTGCTGGTTGTAGATACAAAACAGAGCGAGATGCCAACCTGACAGTCACATTATCAAAGCTCTAACAAGAAAAAACAACAGTATGAGAACAGCATCCTACACAGACTAGGCTGTGACTGAGCAAACCTCTCTGGAGGTAGGATGCCAAACCCCACTGCTGAAAAGATGACAGCACTTCAGAATTAGAAAAGAAGGGAAGATATTTGCTCTCCTCTTCGTTATCTGTGCAGTGAGAGCAGAAACAAAGGCACCTGCAAATTACCCTCTGGCAGTACCCCCCTGCTTCTGTGGATTACAGATGCAGACCACAGCAGCTGCATTGCGAATTTGGATGCCTCAGTCAAAAATCCACCCATGGGATGAATACAGACCTTTAATATACCTAAAAATCTACATACTACATGCAGAGCTAAATCAATTTGACCCAGGCAACCTCAGAAAAAGAAACATGAACAAATAAAAACCCCACAAGTACCTGAAAACTCTGGTTTTATAAACATTCATTCCAGAAATCTGTGTGCTGTGGCTCCCACCCAAGGAGGAATGGCAGTGTTTAGCAGCAATGATGAAAAGCAATGTCATATGAGATCCTCCTTTACTAAAATACTACTTTTAAGAAACATGCCATACAGCAGTTTTAGTGCACTGAGAGGCTCTGCATAATAATATGTAAACTCTGCTCAGAAACAAACCTTTTTTCCCTCATCAAACACTATGCCTGGTCTCCACTGCTCAAGAATACTCTAAAGCTACGGAGAGAACAAGGGAGGTATCGGTACAGTAGAAATCAGAGAAATAATCTACCTTAAAAAGGTACAAGAAAATTCTTTCGAATAATAAAAAGTCCCAGTTGGTTCATTATTAAATTCACCCCATGCTTGATATGAAAAATTTTGAATTACCAAGAAATATTCTAGGTAAGTGAGTATTCATTATGAGCAGTGATTAACAAAAAAATTCAGAGAGTCTGGCAGGCTGAAAGATGAGATCACCAGCTCGAGTCCTTCAGCTCATTATCTCAGCCACTAGCCAAACCATTACATCACAACTGGAAATATATACCATTCATAATATAAAGGAGTCACACTTGAGGTTACTTGGAAATGACAGAAGACAGAAAAAGAACGGCTCTGTGGATCATATACTCACTGCTGAGTTACAATTATGGGACAACTGTAAAAAAAAAAAAAAAAATCCCACAGTGACTTTAATATTCCAGCCACGACAGAACCATATGCAGTATTAACAATATATTAAGGCAGAAGAGCGATACTGACTTCAGCACAGCATGACAGCCAACACCAACCAGATCATGCCAAGGACCAGGCAAATCTCCTTTTGCTTTCCTAATGAAATGTGCAAGTAATTAACCATCGACACTGACACAGTGCAGAAATTACCTATTAGCTAAACAAAAATTAAAATGTTCAATTAATTTCTGAGACTTCAAATAGCTGTGCACGTCTGCAAGCACCTCCTGAAGGACCAGCACTTCTCTTGTCTAGGCTGATGAGTACATTCATGCCTCATGCCCATCGCACAAACATCCTCTTCACAAGTATCAGTCAAGATCCTTGGTCTGCAGCCTGCAACTTCACTTTCTCCAACTGTTGCCTCTTGTGTCCAACCCTCACAAATTCTAGTGGTTGTGGTGAAGTTAACCTTAGTTCTTGCACAGCCTCCGAATGTTGAAGATTTCAGCCTCAAAGCCAGTCTTCAACTGATCCTCTGCCTCACTCTTCAGCTCAGAGGTTTGTCACAAACCTCTCCACTTTCAGGTTCTTCTGCCCTGTCAGCTGTATTAGTGAGGTGCAATACAACTCAAATTCCCATCATAGATTCCCAACAGGCCTCCTCTAAATGAGCTAGCTAAAAACAAAACCAAAAATGTGCTTCGAACCCCATTTATTTTCCCTCCCTTTTTGTTCATGCCTATTGCTTTAACACACAGGGCACATTAAGGGGTTTCATATCCTGCTTTCCTGCAGTGTATGATCTCTCACTTATTAGCATAGTTTGAAATGACCTTGTGTATAACAGAGCAGCACATTTTTACCTGGTCCCCTTGACGAAGCTCCACGGTTATCTGTAAGTCACCTGCTGTCTCCCCACAGATAATTTCAACCTCTCTCAAGACATGCCCACACCCTTGTCTGCCAGGGAATTCACAGTACCCGCCCTTTCTTCAACCTTCAAGTCTCCTTGGAGAGTCCTTCATAATACAAACACCTTTATTCTCCTCTTCGCTCTCCCTTGCTTACAAGGGAGGTTTCTTACAGAGAATCTCAGCAAAGTCACTAAATATTAAAGGAAACAAAATCAAGCATGTTAGCCTTGGGGTAGGCCTCAGAAGTCTGCATTCACTCCCAAGTTCCATAAGCTTCATGCACAAAATACAACAAATCACTCAAACTCCTCGCGCCTTAATTCTTAACCAAAAAATTTATTTTCCCCACAACTTCTTGGGAGCATCATTAGGATAAAAATCATCACGTTTTGCCAGACTCTTGGTTCTTAATGTAGGTCACAAAGTACGTAAATAAGAATTGAATGAAAGGCAGGAAGTTAAAACAGTCCATATGTGGCCAATATTGCTACTGAAACCTAAACTTCTGCATTTCCTGCCATTGTGACTTTAATTATGAAATCGTAAAGTTGCACTAAGATAACTCTCATGTTTAGTTTCCTAGCTGTCTTTAGGGGAAATATTAAAGAGAGCTAAAACAAAACAAAAACAAGAAAACCACCCCAAAAAGCCAATCAAGCACAAACAGAAAAAAACAAAAAAAAACCCAAACAACCCACTCAAAACAAACAGCAATGAATAACAAAAAATGCTCACACAACTCAAAAGTTTATCAACATCCTCCACCTCACCAGTGCATCATTGAAGGAGGTTCACTCATGGACTTAAGCTTGAGTTCTGCACTGGTCCCTTCTTGCTGCCTGGGGATTAGGGGAAAAGAAAGCTGATGGACCGTCCCAAAGAAGAAAAGTCTATCCCTTCTGTCTTTGGATGATCTAATCTCTCTCTCTCTCTGAAACGAAACCCTGGCACAGATCTGCCTATAAATCTACACAAAGCTAAAAAGGCTGAAGAACAAACAGAACTAAACCAAACTGAACAAAAAGGTCCACAAACAACAACAAAAGATGTTTTCCGTTCGTGCTTGCTACGGAAGAAGTTAGGTAGATGATCCCCTGATTGGAGTAGGTTTTTTTGTCTATGGGTTGAGAACCAGCCTGAAATTTTAGCTTTAGTGATAGAAGTCAGCAAAGAAATATGGCCAAAACAAATGGTAACAGGCCACAAGTGTGAGATGGTGCTCCCTCAACTTTTGCAGGAACTCACGTACACACAGCTCAGCTATTACCGCTCACGTTAACCTTATTTAGACCCATCTCTGTACCAGAGAAGTGTGAGATAGCAAACACATTGCCAGTCTCCTAACAGGCCTCTCAGGAGGATGCGGAAAACTACAAAACAATTAATTTGACGTAGGCATTGAGCAAATTGATAGGAACTGTTACAAAGAACAGAGAGCTAGATACCACATGCTGGGGAAGAGTCCACATGGCATTTGAACAATTGCCTCATAAATCCACTAACATTGCTAGAGAATCGTTGTATGGGAGGACAAACATGACCAGATCAATCCACTCGTTTGATCTCCAAAAAATACATAACTTGTTAAAAGAAGGGAAAAAAAGATGGTACTAAACTCAGTTTCTGTACGAAAATAGGTCGCTACCAGTGTTCCACAGGAGTTTTGTAGGACACAGCTGGATAAATGGGTTGGAAAAGAGGGAAGAAAGGTGTGCAGAAAGAGTACCCTACTGATACCAAGTCGCTCACAGCAATACAAACGGAGGCTTACCGGGAGAACTGCAACTGATCTCACATAGCAAAGGACTAAATTGTAAAATGGAAGACAAAACTCAGTGTTGGCAGGTATAAAGAATTGTAGGGAGTGGTGGGGAGGATGGGTGGGGAGGGAAACAACCCCAACCCTATTAATACAGGATGGGCTCTGGGTAAGCTGTTACCACGACATGGAAGCATCTTCTGTTTAACGGAGACATATATAAAAAAAAATGATGGTTTAGTTTCAGCAGCAGTCAAAACAAAAAGCAAATACTGTTAAAAATTATGGGAAATGTAGACCACCACAGAACACACCCTCAAGCCAGCATTTAAACAACAGACGCTGCACACTGAATATGTTATATAGCTTGCATGCAGTCCTCCAGTCTCAGAAAGACACAACAGAACAAGGGAAGGCAGAGAGGAGAACAAGGATGATCAAAGGTATAAAATGGGTTCTGATCAAGGAACTAAATAGACATGGATTTTCCAGCCTGGAAGACAAACAATCAAGGTAGTATCAAAGAGATCCGTGATAAATGGAGCACCATAAAGGCAGTGGATAAGGAATCATTTGTCTCTTACAAGATAAGAACAAAGGAGCATCAAATGAAATTTTCAGGTAGGAAATTTAAAATAAACAAAAGAAGGTACTTCTTAACACATACATTGTTCTACCTTAGAACTCATTGCACAGGATATTAAAATAGGATGATAAAAATGCACACGGTTTAAAAAACAGTAAGACAAACTAATGGAAGAAAAATCTATCACGGGCTATTAAACCAAAGATACCATCTCTGCTTCAGGAAGTTTGTGAGATTCAGATTGCTGAAAGCTGGGAAAACATGTTGGGAAAGCACTGCTACATGCTTGCACTTTTACTTTCTTCCCTAGGCACCTGCTGTTAGTCCCTGGCCCAGACAGGGACAGCGACAGCAGCCAGGCTGTGACAGCAGCCAGTAGCTCCGCTCCACAGGGGTTGATCTCCAGGACAAGCGTCCACACTTCGATCGGATGGTTTCACTTTCAGCTAGAACCAGACCAGTCCTGCTGACTGAATGGGTATTCCCAGGTGGAAACATCTTCTGGTTTAGCAGCACCCAAAACGAAACCCGCCCGCGCGCTCGGAGCCTGCTCGGCAAGGCGCGCACGTCGGCAGGAAGCGGGGACAATGAGCGGACTTGCTCCAGGAGAACACTCCTAACCCACACCAAAACGCTCATGCAGATACACCTGTGCCCCACGAAACACACCCTTGCCCTGGAAGTCTGATCACTCTCCTGAATCAGCGACCCCCCTGCATCCAGCAGCTGCCCTTCAGGACGTGCCATGCCCCAAAGAGTGACTGAGGCTGAGCTGGGTCTTGCTACAGGATCGGTCCTGAAGCATCTTCTCTGTTACATCCCACTCTGCTCAGTGCTCTCTGGGTACAACCACAGAATTAGGCCTTTAGGCATAAAGCTACAGACATGAGGAAACTTTCACCCGCACATTTCTAAGGAATTTTTAAACCTTAGTTATCTTTCATGCAACAAACAGCTACTTTTTACCTCACAAATATATATATATATGCTGATCTGTGATGACCCATATACCAGCTTTTAACCATCTCTACACTAAAAAAACCACAACTGGTACCTTTGTTATAATGAGAAACCTATAATTATATTCATATTCTGAAAATTATTAAAGACACAGTTCTAAGCCTGCTTTCAAGAAGACAACCAGTATATATAATTCCAAGCGATAGATGCCAAAGAAGGTTATAGACTTGCAAAATATATTTTAATATTAGAAACTTTATTGAAATTTTCTAATCACAACAGCTTGGTTCTTACAAAGTAGTTAAATATAGCATGACATTGCATTTTTCTTCATGGAAAACACTATTTTAATGATATTATATTACCTTTACTACAAAGGCACCTTTTAAGTAAGATGAGAAGTTGATTTTCCAGTTTACAGGCAGATCTAATATTTACCTGAAGTAGATTCTCCTAGAAAGAGCAATACACTTTAAAAACAAACAAACTGTCAAAATGTGTCTGATCTTGACTTCTGTTACTTAATTTTGCATTTGCCTAATCATGCAAAGTGGAAAACATCAGCTTAGTATTAAATGGAATGTCTTCACTTGTACCAAAAGCCTTTTGATTTATCTTGAATTCCTGATTCTACCAATTTAATCTTTTGAATAAGCCTCTTCCAAAGGAGACTACTGCTTCCTTACACAAAAGGTTACGGGATCATTTTTGAAGAACAGTGATACTTTTGACCTTGACACAAAGTATACAATTGACGGGAAAAGTCACTGAAGAAACTTCCACCACTAACATGACTGAGCTAAACCTTTATCTGCAACCTAATTAAAAAAGAAAGGTTCCCACCCCAAAAAGCCTTGTGCAAGGTGCTTGTCATGAAGAATTACAGAGTTCTAAGTAAGGGGGCCCAAGGGCATTCAATATTACTGAAAAAAAAAATTCCTTCTTCAGAACTAACAATACAGAATTTTTCTTCAGAAAGCCAAAGAAAAACTGTTAAGGTATTTTAAAGATTTGTAAGTATATATCAGTCTTCTTTCACTTACACCGGACATGAGGAAAGCAAGAGAGAGAAAAATGACTTTTTTTTTTCTTGTCTTGGTTTGTCTTATACAGTCTAAAATAAAATCAACTGCCCTGCAGAAAAGCCTTGTAAAGAAAACTCATAAATCCTATTTATTTATCTATTTTTTCATCATACAAGATCGGGTATTCTTGTCATAGAGCCAGCTGGTAAAAGAACCATAACAATCACTGTTCTTCAACCCCAGGGACCACAGTCACTGTACTAAAGATGAAATGATACTTAACAATTCACGAAATTATTTGACCCTTTGATTATCTCAGTTAAACAGCATTAAATTCCATCAACAGGCATCCACAGCCAAAAAAATATGTGCTTATTCTTCCAAAGCAATGTACAAGGAGAATGGAAACTTCAGGGGAAAACCTCCCCAAAATTGTCAAGCTAATTGGAAAGCTTTCTACAATTGCTGTAAGAAAAGAAAAATGCTGGGAACAGGTCTTAAATCCTTCCCGTATCTGGCAATTGAAGGTTATCTTAGCAGTACATCCTTTCACTTAGGGTTCACATTTTATCCAATAGCTAACGCACGTCAAGCCTATGAAAGGTCCATGAACACCTTAAAGCGAAGGCAGTGGCTGCACCCCAGACCTCAATAACGGGCAGCAGGTATTACTGCAGTGCATCCTTCTATCAGAGACATTGATATTTCCCTCTTCTGATCATTTTTCCAAAGAAACTAGAAAGCTCTCCTGTGTATTTGTTTAGAATCCAACTAAACACAGGCATGATGATACATTAGGAAAACAATCTGTACACTGAGTATGGTGAGGCACTGGCACAGGTCGTCCAGAGAGCTGTGGATGCCCCATCCCTAGCCATGTTCATGGCCAGGTTGGATGGGGCTTTGAGCAACCTGGTCAGTAAAAGTTGTCCCTGCCCATGGCAGGGGACTAGATGATCTTTAAGGCTGCTTCCAACCCAAAGCATTCTATGACCCTATGACTGAGCAATTCCCCCCGAAAAAACACCCTGCAGTCACAGCTGAAACAGTGATGTTCCCACCAAAAGACCCAGACCAAGTCACTTCTAGTCACTGTCATCTGGAATTTGGCAAGAGGCAACCTGCTGGTCTAAACTAGCAGGTCTCATTTTTCTACTTGTACAGGCAAATCTTACTTGCACCTCACCTAAAAACCCTATTTTGTTTCCTTTTTTCCCCAAGCTAGGCTCAGACTCTTCCAACTTCTCCAATGACACTGCAGCAGAGCTCCATTTAGGATCAGAAGGATGGTAAAACATTTTCTGTTCTTCTCTTTGAACACGCCCCAGCTGAAGGCGGCTCACATACAACAGGTACTCCACGCTCAAGCAGTATCAGTGTGCCACAGACGAGACATTTTATGCAGATATTTAAATCAGGCCACACCTGTAATAAAGATAATAATTAACTACCATCCCTAGCAACAAGGTGTTGCAAAGTGAACTTCACATCAAATAAAAGAGACTTTAAGTTATTCAAAGATTTTGCAGTGTTGTGATGAGATGCTGCTCGTTCGCGTAGGGAAAGAATTTAACTAGTGTGCACTGCAGACAAACATCAACAAACTTTGATAAATTTCCTCTGCCTATGTGTCTGCCAACATTTATTTTTTTAATAGATTTTGTGGTTGTCCTCCAAAAGTTGAAATGTTATTTTGAACTAAGCACACCAAAACATTTTTTTATGAACGTTATTACCACAAGCATAAAACTTCTGTTTCTGTGTGAAAGTTTGTTAGAAAGAGTTTCAGAAACTTCTGATATAAGGAAACTCAGTTAATTGTATTTCTGAATCTCCCATTGTCAGATGGGATGTTACTCAAGACTGGCGTAATGATTCAAATACCAGCAGTAGGTCCAGCCACCTAGAATTAAGAAGATGGCACCGTGGGTAGAGAGAACAGTTTCCCTCAAAATGGCTCTAATGAAGATGAATTTGCTCAAACTAAAACAAATTCTACACAGCCACAGAAGGATTTGCTGAGACACTGGGTCACAGGAGGCTAATGGCACTGCGACACACCTACTAAATCTTCTCTCTGAAAGCTTAATGCAATAAAGAAAATCCCTTTGTGGCCGATACTGCCGCAGGTGCCACAGCGGAGACAAGGCGGCCACGGAGGTCACGGGGCTGTGAGTGTCACTCTGCCCAGCAGCCCCCAGCTTGGGAAAGGGAGTGAGGAGCTGGCCAGGACTGGGGTTGTTCTGAGCCCTGTTCAAGAGGAGAAAATCAAACATGACCTGGCAAAGGAAAGAGTGAATGCAGCGAGTGGTATATGGCCTCATCGGAGGGATAAAACAGGGAGCAGCTTATGCCGTGACCTGCTGAGAGACGATCAGTGGGACATCCTTCCTTCGGTTTAAGGAGCTGGGGAAAAAAACATGGACAAACACGAAGTTACTGAAGCGAAGGAGGAAGACACACTTTTTCCTCCTCCTCCTCGAACTTATTCTCTTGGTTTTACTTGGACAAATCCAAAACAGTCTTGTTAGGACGAGAGAAAGAGCGAGATGCAAGCAGTTTATTTTTGTCCAGGAGCGGCAGACATTTAAATTACCAGTCTTGCTACCGATTTTGGACACTAGCCATGGCTGGGGATTTTACCCGTAATTCTCACTGACATTAATTCACAGACTGGCTCCCTGACCAGAAAAGGTCTTGCTCTGGCCTGACCCATAACAAGGAACCTGGAGTGGAGGGTTCATCTGACTCATGGTAATTGCCTTACCGGCATATCGGATAAAAGACATTTTCTGAGGTATCAAGTCTACGTACAGACACAGGATCTGCAATCTCCTGGCACATGCTGCAACAGCCAAGGAAAATTGTTACTGTAAGAACCGAGTATGTCAGTAGGAAGCAAATGATAAAACCATTTTCTGTTTCTTCCAAATAGACAGTTAAAGGAGCACGGAACCCGAGCTTTCGAGATCCACAAAAGAACTGCCTGAACATGGCAAGAGTAACTCTGAAATGCTACTGCAGTGCACTGGTTTTTATTAAATGAAGTCACTGTAATAGTTATATCAAGCACTTATTTCTGCATTTTAAAAATATATACAGAAATCTGCTAATTATTGAAGATAATCTGCTCACAGTATCAAAGGAGAATTGTGTATTAGTAGACTCCTTTCAAGTCACTCAGCCACATTATAACTCCAACTCTGTGCAGATACTTCTTTATTTTCCCTCAATGTGGATAACAAAATAGGGATGAACTAATGCCACTTACACTTAAAATAAACAACCCCATGTATAAAAAAATAAAGACTGCAAAACACACGTGAAAGTAGAGTTGTTACCTACTTATTTCTCCCTTTGAGGTCGGGGATCCTTGAAGACTGAATTTGTATTTTCCCTGTAGCTCGCTACACTGAAAAGGCAGCAAAACTGAAACTGTATTCAAGATAATTATGCATCTTATCCAACACCCCTAAAATAGTAACAAGTTTGTGATAGTTCTACCTGTCATTTTGCAAGAAAACTTTCCTACATATCTTGAATGAGCTCGAGATACAGATTTAAAAGAAAAAGGAGAATGGGGGCAAGATTTCTGATGGCTATAATTGAGATGGGATATTTTCTGATCTGTGCTTTTGCAGGAGAGGGTTGGGTTTTTTTAATAATTGCTTAGAAAAGTTGCTCTCATTTCTTCGGATCATCTCTCAAATTTAATCACCTTTAAATAGTTTATTTACTCATTAATTTTTGTGTCAAGTCACCTGCACAAATGTCTACAAAAATGTGCCTATTCTTTTTATATTCAAAGAGAATTTACTTCAGAAATCCAGACTTGTCCAGCAGAGTCTGAAAAAAAATTTCTTTCTAGCTAAAGGAAGGAAGGAACCAAAGGAAGGAAACTTGTAAACTACTAAATTTCCTGAATAAATATTTCTTGTGTCCCTCATTTGGGCATTGCAGATTGGAAACTAAGCCTCTGCCTCTGGGACAGCACAACACTCCCAACTTTCGAGTTAATGCAGTTTTTCAATCATTCTTTAACATGAATCATTTATGTGAATATTTATGCTGAACCCATTAAGTGCTACTGCTTTGTCCCACAAACATTCATTAATTTATCTATAACATACTGCCATCTGGTAAGGGAACAGGATTATCTCCATTTTACAGATGAAGAACTCAGAGGGAAAAAAACCAAACAAACAAAAGAAAACCCCCAAAACAACTAACGACTTGAGCAAGTTATTTCAAGAAATCTGGCAGATCAAGTCCAGATTTCTTCAGTCATAGTCCACTGCTTTTAAAGCAAAACTATTCCTTATCACTTCCAGAAACCTTAATTTCCAATTAGCCAAGAAGTATAAAAGAAACAAAACATGAATCCATGTTTTCTTTCAACAATGCCTTTAATAAAGCTGTACATCCATGACCTATATGGTAGGTTCATCAAGTCAGCAACAGATATACATTGATGTTATTAAGAAGTGTTTCATATGTTTTAAGCAAGATTGACCTCTGAATGAACCACAGTATGCTTTGGGATTTAAAACAATCTGTTGTAGGCTAATTTTTCACATTAGGTCTGTATTTAACAGCAACAGTAATTTTTAAATTTAATTTGGCCTCCTGCATCATGCACACAGAAATACATTTCTCTCAAGATAAATCATTCAAATTTGCAGTATATCAATACCAACATCATTTTTTTTTTGCTTGGGGATAATTTTGCCAACAATTTAGCAACACAATCATGAGAAAAGCAGCAACGCCGATTCCCTTTCTAGCGTGAAAGCGAAGTAGCTTGCAAAGCATGCCTTGGATTTGAGAAGCAGCAGAAGGAACTCCACACCCCTCTACCACTTTTAAATATAACAGCAAAACAAAAAACTCAGCAGCTATTTCAGGAAGCTTAGTTGTTCAAATAAGAAAATACTTACAAGCAGAGGCTGGGGGCACACTCTACAAAAAAGCCTTTTCTAGAGACAGAGTACTCATTATTAACACAAGTTTTGAAGAAAATCGGGAGGAAGTACATCTAAGGATCAAATCAGAAGCAGTCTTGCAGATTATTTTAAACTATGCATGATGGATGCATTCGGCTCTGTCCTCATTTCAAGCTGCACAGACTTTTCCCTGTGATAATCTATTCCAGATGAAGCAACTGATATTTCCAGTTTCAACCAAAGAGAAATGGAAAAAAGGGGGCAAATTCCCCACCCCCCCCCCGAACCGACAACTCTATGCTATTTAATGATTAATCAGTATGAAACCTTCACTCAACATTTAACTTTCTCTTATTTACTGAGCTCTTTAATACAGAAGGGAAAGTAAATAAAAGGAAGAACGGCAATTCTTGATTTCTTGCCAGTTTACAGTATTAAAAAAAGAATCTGCGCCACGGGTTGGCAGGCAGCCACACTTACAGTAAGCTATCTACTGTTTCACCCCGCAGGAAGGACAAAGGATTCAGTGTAGGGCTGCTGGGTTTCTCTCTGTCAAATGCACCCTTCAAAACAGATCCCAGGAATATTAAAAACTGCATGCAGTTAAGAGCGTGTTTTTCATGATCTTTCCCGCTTTTGGGGGGATGTTTTTAAAAACCCTGGAGTGTCGTCGTCAAGAAGGCAGGGAAAGGAAACAGCAGTGCTACAGCCACAGCACTGACATTTTAACTTACTAAATCAAGTTACTCCAGCAGAAGTATAAGGTGCTGGGTTAAGCAGTTTGGTTCGTATTTCTGTTTCCTCATGACACGAGTGCACGTTACTGCTTCCTGCCCTCTCCAGCTGCGCAGCACCCGCTTCCAGAAGGGCTTCCACGGGATTGTGCCACCAGGAACCCCATCTTCTGAGGGCTTATTCCTAAGGCTTCCTAGTGTACCAAAGTAGCTGTTTGCCAGCAAATCTGAAAGGAGCACTGACTTCTGGGGATAACTTTCTCAGGCCGCTGCTCCATTCCAGATGCATCATGCAATATTCCCACATCTTGGTCACTCAAAACCATCTGAGCCATTGGCAGGAGGCAGGAAGGAAGAAGGAACGGAATGATGGGAGGAATTAAGGGCTGGGGAGAAAAGGAAAGACATGGTGAAAAGCAGCAACAAGAGGGAATTAGAATAGGCTAGAGTTAATAGAAAGAGCCAAAAGGAAGTGAATGAAAGCATGACTGAAGAGGAAACAAGTCGTTAAAGGACAAAGAAAATCGCTACTCCGCATTATGCGGGAGAATGCACGTGTAAATACAGAGAATATGGATGAGAGTTCAGGATCAAAGATTATAAATAAGCACAGCCCAAGTACTCCTTCCACTCTTAAAACAGAAGTAAAAGGAGCACTGGTTCCACCTACAAGAAGTGAACATCCATGTGACCTGCCTTTGTTTTATTATGCAGCCTTGAAACTTTCTCTGAATTTCTGACTATTCCACTCCTACCCTGCCCATATTATGTCTGCAGACATTCTAAATAACCCCATAAGCATCAGTACATTTACAAAAAAAATCCTGCTTTCAGAACAGTGCTATTTTCTTTTCTGCCAACTGCAGCATTTTTATCTGATTCTTGGACTTCCGTCCCCGATTCCCAAAAATTAAGAGGGTTTTTTTACCTCTGAATTTAATAGTATTCAATCTTTAAACTTTGGTATCTTGGTTTCTCTAGCCTAAAAACGAATTTTCAACTTAAATAGAAGAGAACGGAGGAATTTTTAGCATACATAAAACAGATAGTTTTTGCTTGCAGTCCTGGAAGGGCTGGAAACAGTGACTTTCAAGTCCCTGACAGTCTTCCCCATCACCACCCCTACCCCACCCCTCCTAGCTGAGAATGTAGAATCGCTCAGAGTACTGCAAGTCAGCAACAGCCTTGCTTAAACGACCTTTGCATCTTACTAAATGTCTCAGGTTAGATCCCAGTTCTGAGAGATATCAGTAAAGGCTGCAAAGATATGAAAATCACCGTCTGACGTGCATCTTGCTGTAACAAGTATTTGATTTTTGGCAAGTTCAGGATAAGTACTAACTTTCTTTTCACACCAAAAATCAGGGATGCTGATAGTAAAAGTGCTCTGATACAGAGCTGACAATCCCATTTCTGTCCCCAACCTGCAGGTCACTCTTGGATGGTTTCAGGAAAACCACTTCCCCATGTCTCCCTTTCTGCATTCATAGAACTGAGGAAGATTTCCTTTAGCTCCTTTGCTCTCATGGGCTTTTCCAAGCAGGTTTGATAGGATTCAGCCATCATTATTTTGTTTCCAAGGCTGGTTTTGCTTTCACAGTATCTACAGTGTCACAGTATCTACTACACATACATCAGAGCTGCTGCAGCTCCCCAGCAGCAAGAGCACCACATACAGTGTCAAACAAAGTGCAAATTTGGTTAGCATGGAAACAAAACTGAACCAGCTTCCATAGCAGCAAAAATACTTGCTCCTGTACCAAATTCAAGGAAATAATTTTTGCTGGAAGTAGCATGCTTTTCGGAAGTTCCATAATGGTCGTGAAGCACAACTTCCACAAAAGGTTTGTTTTCAGCTATCTAATATTCATCTACACCACTAATCCACAGCACAAGTTTTGATGTGTTTGCCTGCTCTTTTTATCTTCAGAAGAACTAAGAAGAATGACAGGCTTTAAAGAACTACTTACTCTCCCAAATGAAGTTATTGACATGAAAACAGTAACTTTATATGTACAAAATTTTAGTTTAAAGGTAGCAATTGGCAAAAAAAAAAAAAAAACAAACAAAAAATAAATAAATCTCAAAAAGCACTAAAGCTAGTTAATGCTTTCCTAATGTGCCACACAAATATTTTAACTTCAGGTACAAAATGCAGCAAGTGCTGGTGAGTTTCATAACAACATACTTGAGGAACAAAAAAAAACCAAAATCGAACAAAAAAAAAATCTCTAACATGAAAAACATTCACTGATTTACTGATTTTTAAGCTTAGTGAAAATGTCTCTGCATTTCAGTTTTAAAAGAGATAGTGGAGAGTAGGAGAGAAAGACAAGTCAAGAAAAAATAAATTATACCTTCAAGATTAACACTTCCTACTTCAAAATATATTTTAAACATAAATGAATCCTTTGATTAAAAGTTTTGATTATTCTTAAAAAGAAAAAAAACAACAAAAACTCAAACTTGCTTACATAAAGCTGAGAACTTGCAAATACTAGCTCCGATTCTGCAAAACACACAAACTCCCACTGACTTCAAGGAATGCAGACTTAGACTCACTATTTGCAAAAATACATTAACTTCAGCACTGGAAATACTTAGCCTCCCTAATCTGATTCCCCTCCCCAACAATTACAGAGCAATTACATGAGATAAGAACACATTTCTCTGCACCATTTTTACATATTTTGATAACCATGTCCAATTACAAATTTGCCTCACTGCTTAAATTTCAAAAAAAAAAAAAAATAAATAAATCTTGCAAAGATTTTTTTTTGTTTTTTTAATTATTCTGACACAGTGCTGAAGTGTCTCCTCCAAGGAACAAAGGAATTCACCTGAGCTCTGCTCCAAAACACACTAAAAGTTAACAGCCTACTTCCAGTTGACTTCAACACACTTCCCATCAGGCTGCCCGAGAACTGACCTGGGTAGCTTTGAGAAAGGAACTGCACTTCAACCCATGGAAATGCATGAAATCCACGATTTTTTTACTCTTGTTGGTCTTCTCAAGGTTTAAGACTCTTTGAAATGCCATCAGCTATAGCAACAGGTTCTTGTTTATACAAACAAATGACCTACAAAGCACACACTTAATCTTACCAGCATGCAAGTTTGATTATCCCGCACCTCTCTTTCACCCGAGTCCTTTGTCAACTACATAAAAGTGAAACATTATTTTAAACAAACAAGAATGTTTCTGTTCTGTCAAATTTCAAGTTGTCAGTGTCTCCCTACAAAAGCAGGTTTTTACTTCTTAAAGAAATCCCACTTATACTGTGCCTGAAACATGGAATCTTTTATTTGTATTTTTTGTATTCGCAAAACTTTATGGGGGGGAAAAGAAAAAAAGACCTTTTTTTTAATCCGGTAATCACTGTCTGCAGAATTCCATACAGGTAGAAATGCTACAATTAATTTAAAAAAATAGGAGCTGGGAAAAACTGGAAAAACTTAAATAACTATGCATTATTATATTAGACAATTAGGCAATCATATGAATTTTGCCATTATAGAATAGTTGTAGTATTAGTCCATATCAATCATTATAAAACAATAAGAAATGTTTTTGAAAATATTGACACTTCTAACTACTCTATTAATTATTTCAGTTCGATATTTTATGAAATGTCATTAGTTTCACCCCGGCAATGAATGAGTTAAAATGTTTGCATTTTTTAGTTAAAAATGCTCACTAGGTTTTGTCCCTCATTTGTTCTGTCATGTGCATGACTATGTTGCACAGAGGCTGCAGCAGCTATTCTGAAATATTTAAAAACTACTTAAAACCAGTAGGTTATCACCATTTTAATGCAATAGCTTATTAATACCTGATTCACCCACTTTTTTTATTTATTTTTTTTTTTGTATTAAAACCATAAATTAAATTGTCTGTTCCTTGACAACTGAATGGTGAAAGTCACATAATAATAATTAAAGGCTGGATGACCATGCCCCTGGCAGCAAGCAGTGAGTGCAGAAGGGGGCAGCTGCAAAAACCTCTGGATTTGCTGCAGAGGAGGACCCTACTGCCCTCCCAGGAACCCCAGCCCCTGGCAGCCCTGCTCTCTCTGCTCTCACCTGAATCTTGCTTCCTGCCAGCATCCATATGCAGACGCAGAAAATAAGAAAGGGAAAAAAGAAAAAAAAAAA
>VZTF01001115.1:705759-736806 GCA_013397755.1 Cnemophilus loriae
ACTTCCAGCAACATTTTCAGAGCTTGGAGAGGAAGGGTGCCAAGCACACAGGCCAGACACTCGGCTCTACTGCTGGCAGGGGGAACCTTGAGAACTGTTTGCAGCCGCTTATTGACATTAATCCTTGCTTCTCCTTTCTGCCTCATCAAAATTTTCAGAGCAGCATCTTCCTGGGCCACAGCTCCTTGCAGCTGCAGGGCTCGCAGGGGCTGCACAGCTCCCCTGGGCCAGCAGCCATATGTTGCATTTCTCTGGAAAGGCCCCTAAGAAAATACTGACCTGAGCCATACTCCTGACTGATTGTCTTTGGCACAGCAACCAAAACATGCTATAAATGCACTCCTGCCCGAGCCGAGCGGACACTCGTCCCGAGGAGGGCTGAGGCACTCTGACAGCTGCCGCCTGTCACTGACACCGACACGGCCGAGCCAGTGCCCCACAGGGACACAGGTGACAGACAGCACAGTGCCACGGGGGGACATCTCCTCCGAGATGCCAAGCGGGGCAGGCACCACAAACCCAGTGGGCACCATTTTCGGTCAGCACACCGAAGAAGGTGGGGGGCAAGAGCTCTGTCCTTCGCTGGCACGTGGCTTCCCTGTGCCAAGCGTTGGCTGGCTCCTCCTCAGGAGCACGGGCCATCTTCTAAGAGCAGGACAACACCAAGCACGCCGAGAACGCTGCTCACTGCATGCACCTTCTCCTGCCCTCACTCCAGGAGGGACACGCAGGGCCCTGATGGCTGAGCATGGACCTGCCACCCTGCAAAGGAGGTCAGCTGAGGTATGATGGGACTAACCAAGTGAAAAAAAAAATAAGTTATCCAGTATCACAGGGCTGCCTCAAGCACCCCTGCTGCCAAGAGGGATGTATTTCATCTTGGCCTTAAGCCAGCCTTGAGACATCCCGTTTCAGTTCCTGATACTTCAGGCATTTGCTCTCCCTACACCCACTTTACAGATATAAACACAGGCAGGGGAAAAAAAAAAAGAAAGCATTCAGCTTGTGCAAACACCCAAGGCTCAAAATAAGAGAAATGCAAGAAATTGCTTCAGCTGGGAGCCAGTGACGATGTGAAGCCTTTGCTGCACGGGCTACTCTGATGCGCAAGGAATTCAAGCACATGCTTGAATTGTACTTTGGAGTACACACTCCAAAGGGACAGCAGTCCCTTCCTTGTCACACAGCATTTTGTCTTAGAAGAAAGAGCTATTGGATCACACAAACTGGGAGCAAATACACGTAATTCTAGCTTTTGAAAAAAATATTTAAAGGCTGCAGTACACATACGTGCATATATCCTCACACAGAGACACTGGATAGATAAGTATAGATATGTATGTATGTAAGTAAACATTAGGGTAGTTCATTTCACTTTATATGCACAAATAATAAACTACTTGCAAAAACAGGTAAAAGGTGATCTTCACTACATCCTTTAACACATTGCTAGTCTCTCATTAGACTGCAGGTACAAGTTAAGTTGGTCCTTCATTAAATGAACATGAAGGATAAAGAGGGAGGCCCCAAGGTTGCAAGACAAATACAAGTGATAACTCTCCTACAACGCCATAGGCAGAGAAAATTGTATTTAGCAAACCAGACACTGTTTAACAAGCCCAGTAAACACACAATTGGCAAATTTCTTCCCTTCCTATGAAAACCATAATCCAAATTAATTGCAGCATGCAAAATCACAGTTCTAATTTAGCAACATTCTTTGCAGTGCTTGAGAAATAAATGCAAAAACAGTGGGGATTGTCAATGGGCTAACTGAACAATTTCACAAGTAAAGGGAATATTTTACACGTCAATGGGACACTTTTACAACTGCTGACTGTTTTCTGAAGGAGTCTCAGACCTTGTACTTCATTTATGGCATTCTGGGTTTGATTTTCAAAAGTGCTTTTTAGTTTCACCTCTGAATAAATTCAGCAACAACACAGAAGTTAATTGTTAGGAAGCCTACTTCAAGTTAAGCAACAGAGGCATCTTAATTCTCTATCACATAAGAATCTATATCAAATCATTGTCTTTATGCTCCTGGATTTTTGCAGTAGTGTATTTCCTGCAAGTAATAAAACATCTATGAGTGTTTTTGAATACCCTGTTCAAGTGCAAGTTGATGACCAGTGCTTCCTCTTAAGATGTTAATACTATTTTTAATCCAATGATAGATTTGATAGTAATTTCCATGACTTCTAATCTACTGTTTTGCAGGGTGTATAACACGGTTAGATGACGCTTCATTTTGCTCAGGCTCTGAGACTGCATTCCTGATAGCTCCTTCGGTTCGTCACCATTATGCATGCTGCAGCAAGCAGCCCTTTCCCTAGATGACTTGAGAAAGCATGCTTCCAGAATATGTTATTCAAATCCTCAACCATTTGGGTTCAAAATCACAACTTTCTTTAAAGTCAGCATTTGGCTTCTTTTGAGGTGATTGTTCCAAAAAAAACGTTTTCGGATGGCCTCAGACATCCTTGTTTGAATTTAACAATACACATCAGATTTAGATCAGGAATGCAAACCCGCTGAAGACAAACAAAACCAACAAAACCCTTGGAAGGTATGACAAGTAACATATACCAGCAAACAGCAATTTAAGTCTTCAGGGCTTGTTAATTCCCAGTTCTTACTCTTGTCCTCTGCTACAGCCACTTGCTAAGTCAAAAATGCATGAGGGCAGATGGAGGGTCTGCTGAACACCCTGCAGCCCCAAGCCACAGCCAGCTATTAATGCTATTTCATCACCATTTTACATCTCTGCTTTCTCACCAGTGCTACGGTGCTGATGGGGCTAGAAAAGGTCCAGCAAGTGCCAGTTATTACACTCCAACACAATCCTTTGTGATGGTTTCCTCTCCAGCCAACCTAGAGGCAGAGGGTCTGGAGCCCACAGCCAGCTCCCTCACCCAGCTTTTCCTATCTCCAGCCTCCGGGGAGACAGGACATCTTTAGAGGAGCAGAGAAGCTGCATGGCCTCCACTATGCACAATGTTTTAACACGGCTGAACTGCCTTCTTTTCTCAGCAGATACAACATATTGATACTGTTGCAAATGTTAATGTCTCCCTTGCCAGAGATCTGTAATGAACTAGGCTCATTTTCAATAGCGATACCTCCTCTTCTAATGTTGTCAGTAACGTTGACAATCCTACAGCTTCTAGTCCTCATTCTGATCATAAACAAGTTAGACGAATATCTATTCAATCTTTCTGAGATACGTGTAAGTGGGAAATCTCTGAAAATAAGCCAGAGGTAACTAAACGCCACCATTTACATGTTCATATCAACTTACTTCTGCGCCTTACACCTCTGAGCACTGCAAAACTCAACCTTCTTTTAATGTGCAGCTGAATAAGGGGCAACACCAGGAAAAACAGAAACAGGGATAGGTGCTCCTTCTGGGGCCTCCTTGATTAAGAAGGACCCAAACCTGAAAGCCGGCGCAGGCATGCCGAGACTCAAACGGTGGAGGTGCATTTCCTGCAGGGAAACCAGAGCACACCTTGCCCGAGGCTGGAACAACCCAAGCACACAGCTGGGACCCCTCTTCCCTCCCTTTCTGGTAGAGAGGAAAGCCAGCCACTGCACCAGCCTCTTCCCAGGGAGCCCCTGGCACAGGGCAGGCGCAGGGACGGGGCTGAGGGGGAGCGGGCTCCGTTCCTGCCATTCATCCCTTATGCTGGCCAGACATCTCAGGACAACCCGCTCCACTCCAGAGGGACTCCCTGCGTGGCCAGGCCCTCCCAGCTCGCCTCTTTATCCCAAGACTGCTCCCATGCTCTCCCCACAGTATGGGCAGCTGCTCCTGGCCACCCTTAACGATCCATCAAAGCTCTGCAAAGGCTCTGCTGGCAGCCCTTCCTCCCCTCCTTCCAGCCCTTCCTCAGGACCAGGCAGGCTGGACACGAGCGCCCTTGCTGCAGGGAGCTGCCTGCAGATGGATGACCTGCAAGCCGGAGCCCTGTGCCCCAGTCCCACACATCACCAGGCTTTTCCCTTTAGATTCTAAGCAGTACCAAGGTAAATTTTACGCTACGAATTATTTATAGACTTCCTGCAAGTGACTGCCCACAGCTTTGATGAATACGAGACAATAGCTCTGTTCATCTTCCATCCGTAACCGTGCAAGCAATAAATGTTTCTATCAACAAACATTTGAGCAAACAACTGATTCAGTTTGTTCCAAGCACCTTAGGCTAGAAAAATAATACTGAAAAGAGTTTATACACTAGCTTGCTCCTCCCCACCGCCATTTCCCTCTGAGCAGGCATTTCTGATGATAAAGAAAATAAATTAATATTAAACATTTACTTGTAGAGAATTTAAACTAAAATTTGTCAACATAAATCCAAGAGCATTTCGTGTTTGCACAATACATATATTTAGCATCTACCTATGCAAAACACTAAAACAGTTAAAATAGAGTTACAGTACAAAACTAGCAAAATTTAGTAATGTTTAATTCCTTGCACATGGGCCCCGGAGCCTCAGACGCCACAGAGGTTCGCTTCAGCGTGGGGAAAACCTGCAGGCTGCTATGTGGATGCTTCCATGAACCCAGCAATGGAGAAGAGTTGCTATTTGCTTCTGGAATATACAAATATCATTAAGAGCCAAAAAACCATGCTGATACTTTACAGTAATGCCTTTTTATTACAATTCAAAACCCATCACAAAAATCTTGCCGCAGAAACTGGTGACGTTTGCTACTGTACTACCTACAGTCACTGTCCTGCAGACTTACAGTAGAACTGCTCTTTTGAGATATGATCCCAAATATCACTAAATATGGAGAACAAATTCCTGAGAAAACAAACCCTTACCACATCAGCATTCTATAATATTAGGAAACTATTTGCATCATGCGGCTTGTGCTAAAATACTTAATGATCTCATCCTTACCATAACAAATTATCTGCCAGAAAAAGACCTTGAAGGTCAACACTGGCAACAATTAAAAAGTAATGAAAAACATTCATCCCTTAGGCAGAGTTACAATTTCTAAGTTTGAAGCAATGTGCTGTATATTTTATTAGCTATCACTTGTTTAATTATTCATTGGAGCTCCTCTTATGCTCCATAGAGCAACCTCACATTGCTAAGATTTCCATTTGAATGCTATTACCGATTCAAGGACAAATCTCGTTTAAACTTTAGCTTTTGTTTTTATTTTCCAAAACATAAATTATGTTCAAAAATTAATGGGTCTGTCATACTTGCTATTTTTAATTCTGTTCACATTAGCTTCAACCTGGGTCTCTACACACCATCTCTCCAACGACGGTATTTTGAGTGTCCGCATTCATCTGCTCCAGTATTCCTACAAAACCACACAAGTTTTCAACCAACTGCATCCCTTCCTTGGCCAGCAGGAGTAATTTTTATTCCTGTCTCATTTGCAGTAGCAGCTCACTCGAGCACAGTATTTCAGTATTTTCTTAAAGAAACTCACCGAGTTCAAGCAAGGCGATAGCACCATGAAATAACTTCTATGCTTTAATTGCCATTTAATTACACTTCCTGGATTTCCTAGTAAGTAAACAAAATCTTTCTCAAGGTTTACAGGAGAAATAAGGAGCTGTACAAACAGGGCAGGCTAAGATTGGTATTATCCGCAGTTCTTAATTTATCCTTCATTGTGGCCATACACATTTATGCCCTGCTGGGGATTCACAACACACACAAGGGAAATTAGCTAGAAGAGTTTTCTGAGCAAGGGAGGAAAAGCCCCTTTACTGTTTTGTGATCAACAACTTGAGATAGGTTCCCCATTTAAAATTTCATTAGTGGAAATGTGTATGTGTATTGTACTGAAACGGTGAAAGGAAAAAAGGGAATAAAGTAGAATAGAACAACAGATCTGCAATGGTTTGATACGTGCTTTATATAAAATCATTTTGGTAGAATAAAGAAATGGAAAATGTCATGAAAGTTGACATTAACCCTTTTCTTGCCTCTCCCCTTCTTCTTACAAAAATATACCCACTTCTTGAACTAAACTTGCAAATGATACCATGGTTTATAAAGATTGAAAAAGGCTGCTTTTATGGGGGAGAAAGAGCAGTAATACTATAAAGAAAAAACTAGGTATTAAAATACACACACATTTTAAGCTACTTCAAATTCCACATGAATAAAAATAACAATTAGAATGTATTACTGTACAGTGAATAGTCAAACTCTATCTAATTCTCTAAAAAAAAATCAATTTAATTAAACAATTTAATTTGGTTTAATTAAACCAAAAAAAAGACAACACTGCTCTCTGATACTCCTTGGTAAGAGGTAAAAGCATACTTTGAGCAGCAAGAAGAACTGAAATTTATTGTGCAAGACAAACTTTCCCCTGCGCCTCAGGCTTGGTTTCATGACACTGTCAGTATCACCAGGAAAGCGACATCTTTACATAATGGGGAAAGTTATTTACAAGCATTACTACATTAGTATTATATAAATAAAGGTGGCAGCAAAACCCACCTTAACCCACTCAAAATTAATTCCCAAGATCAGACAAATTTTAATTCTATGATATCGTCAAATTTGTCTTAGACAGAAAAAAGCTGCATAGTAGTTGCCTTAAAACTTCATTTGCTGAGTTCAGGAGAGTGAAGGGGCAGGAAGGGGGTACACTGCCCACGAGCCCTTGTGTGGAATGGGCCACAAAGGGGCTGCAACCTCATCTCACTCCTGCCAGGAAGACAGACAGGAATATTTTTCAAACATTCACACACACCTCAACATAGAATCTCTCTGTAAATAATCACGTTTTTGTATCCAAAATTTCCTGTTGATTACAAAGACAGAGAAACATCAGACCTATGACCAGCAGGAGACTTCTGTGCATATATTTTGCTCTACCAGTGGGGAATACACTTCTGCAGTGCGTTTCAGATCCAGGTCATGTGGAAATTTTGCAGAGAAAGTCTCTTAAAGCCTTTCTGATGAGACCAGAAAATCTGGACAGACCAGTTCCTTGCTAGTTTAATTAAAAGGCCATTAGGATGTTGATCCAGAGGTGGGAACATACACAGTCTGAACTGCAGATGACAATAAGGGACAGCATTCACCAAGGTCATATTTGGCCAAGAGCCCTCTTATATTCCTGCTTCGTGTGGTGGAGGATACAGGCTCCTCCTGAGGGCAACGCTCAGCCACCAGGGAACAGGAAGATGGAGAAAGACTAAAATCCATACTCACGGACAGGAACAAAAGGAAAATTTCTGGGAAACAGATCGCAGAATAAATACGGATTCCACTTCAGCTCCACTTTATCCTGAGTTACCTGCAGTCATTAGCAACCTCCTATATCTGGCTTGCCCACTTCAATCAAACCATGCTCGAGTCCATCATAAAAAATGAACATGGGACCTTTACTCAGATGTAAACGACACTTTGCATGCCCTAACCACGTCCCCCTTGTCTCCAGAACTTCTGCCTCTCCCAGACAGGAGCACCAAGAACATCTCCAGCCTTTTTAGACATTTCTAAGCACCTCTCAAGTCTGCTGAAGTCAGTAATGCCCAAGAGCAACATCTGCTCTGCTAACCCAAGCCCACCAGCATGGCTGATGTCCCCATGGACACCAAGGATGAGGAGGGCTGGTCATGATTGCTGCCCAAACACCTTCAGCACGTCACTGGGAAAGCCCAGTATGAATTTGCTACTAAGAAAAAACAATTTACTCCTAGATTTTCCTATAACAGCGTTAAGCAGCAGCCAGATGAAAATGGAAGCAGAGAACTGCCATCCATTATGATACATTTTTAACACATCTGCCTTCTTTCTCTAAACAGATCCATTAGACTTTCAGAATCATAGAATGTTAAGAGTTGGAATGGACCTTAAAGATCATCTTGTCCCAACCCCCCCTGCCATGGGACACCTCCCACTACACCTGGTTGCTCAAGGCATTATCCAACCTGCCTTCGAACACTGCCAGGGTTCGGGGCATCCACAACACCCCTGGGCAAGCTGTTCCAGCGCCTCAGCCCCCTCAGAGTAAATAATTTCTTCATAACATCTAACCTAAATTTCTCCTCTTTCAGTTTGTACCCATTACTCCTCATGCTATCACTATGGTTCCTGACAAAAAGTCCTCTTTGGAACACATGCTAAAGATGCTATCCCAAGCTCCTGGGATAAAGCATCACTTGACAGCAACCCAAACTTCCTTTTTTTAACCCAATCTGCCTAATTTTTCTAATATGTCAGTATGAGCCATTTAGCACTCCATGGCTGGTCATCAAAACCAGGAAAATACCTACCAGCTTAGGTGCACAGGAACACTAATACCAAGAAGACTGCTGACAGTAAACATACTTGTTTTTAAACACTTATAAACAATACACTTTTAGTTTCTTGTCAGGCTTAGCTGCTGAATACTTAAGTTACATTTGCATCCCAGACAACAGTATTTTGTGAGAAACAGACATGTTCGAGGTGTCTGTGTATTAACTGAATTAGGCAGTTCTAAATGAATAAATTCTGAAAAATGACAGACTAGGTATGCAAAATATGTCCATCTAAAACTGCTTTAAAACTTATAATGGAGATTTCACAAAACTGTATGAACATGGACAAAACCCATTGCCACCTGCATAAGCCAATAGTAAGAGCTTTTCATAATGAGACTTTCACGAATGAAGTGAGGAGCTGATTTTATCTGGTACACCACAGTAATTTGCTGCGCAGCTTCATGAAACTGCTACAAATAGCATTACAGCCAAAACCCAATTGTTGCTGAAATGCATTCAGCAAAATGGAAAATACAGAGAAATACAACACAGTAATTGTCTCTCAACCCACATTATATATTGTGTTTCTAAATTATATAGTATTATATTTTCAAGTTTTTAATATAGTTTCCCACTGAGGAATTGATAACACAGGAGACATTCTTTGACCTTTTCCCTCTGAATATCCAAATAATATACCACACAGGTTTATAAACCAAATAACTCTCCAGCCTTTTATTAGATCCCAAGGGATAAAATCTGTTTTAAAAAACCACCACATGTAGCAACGCACAAAAGAGCTAATGCAAAGCACTCTCCTTGCTGTGCTATTTCTCACCTGCATCACAATTTCTCCTGTACAGCTGCAATTGCAGTTCATGAGTTTACACGTATTGTAAAGTCAAAAATTGGACTTCTAGCACTTGAAAATCTGCACTGAACACCCTAATACAACCACTGACAATACAAACCATGATCCCGCTCACCCACCGATTCCTACTTAATGGATTCAACACAGCACTGCCATCTTTTTAAAGGCTTGACCCAAGCAATGGACGAAATAACTTATCAAGCTTTTCTATTCCCCAGATATTGCAGAAAGTATTTAATGGACGTGTTCCAAATTTAGCAGGATGTTAAAAACCACACAGCCACCAGATAAGTAATTTGTGGGGCAGCTCAATCAAAAAGCTAGGCTGATCCTTTAAAAGAGGCCTTTCGGGGATTTTGATTTGATAATGTTTGTATCTCTACAATTAATCACAAAATAATGAAGGATTCAAGCTATCACAGTCAGGCACTGGGAGTGTGAAAAGATGCACGCTGTGCATGACAAGAATCAAAGTGCCAGAACAACGCAGGAAAAAAGCCTAACATAAAACAGTTGATATAAGTTAGAAACACTGGAAACTTTCAACCTGAAGAAGTCTTTTTTATGTGGCCAGTCCCACTGATTTTAATGGGGCCACTGCTGCAAGTAAAAAAGTTCCATGCAGGAGCCTGTCTGCCAGACCATGCATCAAGCAACGTGTCAGGAGAAGCTGTCAGGACTCTAACTGATGCGAGATCAAATCCTCCCTCTAAAGACACAATTCTGTCTGCTTCTGAAACTTCGAGCAGATGCCATTTCAGAAAATGTGAATTCTAATTCACCATTAAATCCAGAGCTGATTTGACTTTTGGAGGGGGCTTGGGCCTTCATCTGGGTATTGGTTGGGATTTTTTCGGTATGTGACATACATCTTAAATGTACTGCTCTGGAAAGAGGCAAAACATCTGCTGACATCAAACCTATTTACTAGCATCATTTTAGAATTCTATTCCAGTTTCATTCCAGATCAGTTTATCACACTGGTTTGCAAAATCCAAGTTAACAAATGGCACAATGAACAGTTAATGTCAATTTTGAGCTGCTTCTTCTAATGAGACCAATATTACAATGAAGTTTCCAAACACGACAGAACTTTATCTCAAAAAGAAATAAAATATTAATATGTTGTTTATCTTCTGTTTCCAATTTCTCAGTTTTTGACAAATGGAATTGTAACCTGAAATATTCCTGGAGCCTGTCCAACACAGATAGCTGATATCATTAGGTTTTTTTCAAATTTAGTGCATTATTCCAAATTAAATCTACCTTGGCCATACACAGGTTGATTTTCCCCTCCTCCCTCCCCAGATAGGTTGTTTCTCAGCATTTCTTCAAGGCAAAATTCATGGTCACAATGAATTAGGAGTTTTAATTCCCACAGCCATCATCTGGTATAATACTGGCCCTACGGAAACTGAGTGGGAATGGTCATCAACTCTCACAAGGGCAGATATCAACCTCCTGACAGATTTTCCTCGTTATTAATTCAAATGGCAAGAAATTCTCTGGGTTTTTTTAAGGAGCTGTTTTCCCACATTTCAATGAGACAAAAATATATAGTACTTTATGTTTTTACGCAATCTTCTTCAAGAACTATCAAAACCAAAGTATGTATCGATATCCTTTCCTCAAAAACAAAACACTTGCCTTTTTCCTTTGTCTGATGAAAATTTTACCTACATGTGTCCATTTAATATCACTCAACAATGTCTAAAATGGTTCTACTGCTATTAATATTTAAATAATCAAAAAGGCTTAGCCAGAGAGCTCAGGAAGTCATTTAGTGGAAGATTTTATTCCAACTAATACAGAGAAACTGAAGCACCTACTGATGCAGAGGTAAAATTGCTTTATAAGTTTCATGATTTATTACAAACACAAGGATGGGAAAAAAGGCATTAAATTTCTAAAAAAACCCCCAAAAAACCCAAAAATGAAACTAAGTTAAACATGGGTGGGGCCTTCTTGTCTAATGTTTATGGAAATCTGGAAGCAGCAAGCATCTTACTGGTACATGACATGAACGGACATCCAAGGGAGCACGCACCTATGGGGAAACACTGGCACTGCTCTATCCCTTCTCGTCCTGCCATAAACATTCAACAAAACCCCTTTCTCCAATCCCTGAAAAACGACAAAGGAAAAAACGAGTTGCCAGCAAAGCCTGAGCAGCAAAACCGTTGTCATGAACATTTTTATTTTCAACATGAGCACAGACTTTTCTGGGATTAATTCAGCACTGGAAAAGCTCATTTACTGCTCAGATAATTTCAGCTCCTGTGAACCCTGACATGTGAATAAATGCTCCTGTGAGAACTCTGGTTCAGCTTACCTATATAATGCTGTTTATTTGACCAAAGCTACTTTTTCCACTTACAGGACGAAGGATCACCCTTCTGTGGTTACAGGGCTGGGGCCAGGGAGGGTAGAGGGAGTTTTGCTACAAAGTTATCTATTAGTGTTACTAAAGCACCTTCTAAAAATACTGTATTTTTTTAAACTTACTAGCTATTTGTACTCTAGCTGTGCATCGTGTTTGAATCTCAACTCAGAATATTTTTCAAGTGTATCATTTACATTTCCTAGAAAGCATCTCAACTGTTTGCAAAGCTCATCATGACTCCCTTAAATGTCTATTTCTGATATCACAGTATACTTCAACTAGTTTGCACTCTAAATTATCAGCAAGACCTTTCTACGTATATTTGAAAAAGTCGCAGTCTACACAGCAATTGATTTTATTAGCTGAAAATTCAGCTTTTGGTTTCATTTCTCCATTTCCCTTTATACAATGCATCTAACCCAGAGAGAGGGCAGGCTGTTCAGGCTTGCCACTACAGCATGAAATAAGGGTAATGTGCTGCTTCCTTATACTTCCATGCTAATTCCTGCTATCAGGCTTTAGTCCTGGCTTCTGAACTATGAACCCTAGTGGGTTGGACCTGCCTGCTGGGCTTGGCTAACTCAGAAACTCACAGCAGCCTACAGAGAGAGTCACTCTGCAGAGCATCCAGCACTGACAGAAGCCGCAGAAAAATAAACTGAAGCCCAAATACAGCATCTTCCAATTTCTCGATTTCACTGGTGTCTGTTGGTAGATTTTCAATAGGCCTCCTATCATCCATTTTTTTTTTTTCCCTTCCCCTCCTCATTCTGGGATCACAGCCAATCCCCAGCACAGCAGCTGACTTTCCCCAGAACTAACTAGAAATATTCTGATAGACTCTATTTATAGACTCAAAAACTTAGGACTGGAAGCAGCCAACCAAATTTTTCCACTCCTTGCTCCCCTCCGCTATCTATCTGTCTATCTATCTATCTATCCTGGGCTAACCTAAATTCCAGCTTCCTGTGTTTCTCAAGGGGGAACTATCCTACTATGCCACGGGAACACACACCTCTTACACATCCCAAAGCACCTGTGGGGAGTGCATGCAATTTACAGAGCAGACTAAACTAACAGGAAACCTCTACTTTTATGTCACTGTAGAAAGTATTCAGGCTGATCTTCTCTCTCGTCACTAGAAATTGAGAAAATCAAGATTTCTGCAAGAGATTCTACCACCTGTACCTCGGACCTCTGCAAACTCATGAGACCAGCTGGGACACACATGACTTCTTGGTTTACTATGACAAAAAAAACAATAGATAACACCTTTTTTTTTAGCAGACTTAACAGTGGCTTTTATTATTGTATTTTTAAAATACACACACACATATCGATACCTAATACTTGCAGAAGCCAAGTAAGGTTAGTCTCCATTAGTTTAAGTACAGTACAAATACACAGCAAAAGAAAAACTGTGTCCCAAAGGAAGAACAATATTGCAGCTGACTTGCCCTTGGACATATGATTCTGCAAAATTATCTGTTTACAATACTATCAGATTCTGTTCAGCATTTCATACTGCAGATAATGTATCAAAAGTATAAATGTTGAACTAGAAAGGCTAGTGTGCTCTGGAAGCAACACCTGGCAAGTCTGATTTTTACTTAACCTTACAAATGTTGCTAGGAAACCCTACTCAATATTTACTTCGAGTCCTTAAAGAAACAGACTCATTCATACTAAGCTACTGATGGGAGCATTGGGGACTTGGCAGAGAAATCCCAACCTAAATTTACTCTTGACATCTCACTTTCCTAATCCACAGACCTGATGTAATATAGAAATATAATTAAGAGTTGGGTATGTAGTTACCTTATGAGACCCGTAAGAGCACTGGTATTTCGGACACTGCAAGCAGTGAAAACAAGGTAACAAAGTTCTGCTATTTTCCTTGGTTTTATATCAGTTGAATTAAACAAGCAAAAAAAAGCTACAATGTTGATGCAGTCTCCTACAAACGGCATATTATTTTTACATTTTTGTGAACAGTGGATAATTTAACAATTTTCACCATCAGCTCTCATGTCTAGTACAGAAATATATGGTACCTTCATCTACCCATGTGAAACATCAGAAAGAGCCTACAAAACCAATAAATGAGAAACATTTGTATATTTACTGCTGCCTTTCAAACTCATTCCATGAAATATATCTATAAAAATCAGTCAAAGCTACTTCTTGTAATCCTAAGCGATGAGATGCTGAATATTCTAAATTTTTAATCATGTCAGACAAAACCACAAGCTGTCCTAGGACCTAGTGCACTACACTGAGCTTATACCCTCTTGCACCAATACCTGCTATTTTCCTTGCTCCCATAATTTTCTTCTTTTCCATCAGATCACATTTCTTATTCCCCTGAATTCCTGATCCCAAGCTCATTCCTATTTGGTCCTGAATATTATTTTTTTTTTTCACTCAGCATGAAAATTGCATTCACTTGTATTACATTACTGATTTAAGTCATGCCAGCATCAATGTCACCTCTGAGTTTGGGGCGTGCCTCGTGATGGAAAAAAGCCAATCTATATCCCAACCAGTAGCAACTCTTCTATGGAGTCAGACCTAAGCTCAAAGCCTCAAGCACCTCAGGCAAAATTGGGAAAGAACTATAAATGCCCACGCTTGCCAGCACCAGGGTAAAGAAGCCCCCATGAACATCTACTGACTCCCACCACTGCTGTTGCCAAAAACCATGGCTGGGGCTGCCACCCCCTTGTGCCTTGAAGCACTCCAGCTTGGAACAGCAGCTCGGCAGAGGGAGGACCCGGACCTGGCTTCTGTGCAGCAACACGGACCTCGCTCCAACCTTAGTAAGACTTTCTTTTAATAAGCACAATATCGGGTGTTTGTGCTGAAGCAAGCAGAACCTGAAGCATTTCGGGATCATGGAAAGGGCTAATACAGGTGGAAGGACATGGAACAATTAGTGGAGGACATGGAATAGCTTGTTTATCACAGGATGGAGGGTACGAAAATAAGAAAAGCATGAAGCTCCTCTTGTGAGCTTAGAAGTCATCTGGACCCTGGTATTACAGTGCTGATTCATTAGAAATTAAGATAGGTTTCTAACTCTTTTTTTCCTGTAGCTATCTTATAAATAGACTTAATGACTGTAAGTCATTTACAACCACTAATACATCACCTAGTCAACTCAGTTAGCCTCATATTAAAATTAATTTATCAGACATCCACAATATCCAATTAGCTGCAAATCAATAGGTTTACTTTACAAGAATTTATTGATCCACAAAGTAGGCTTTTTTCCTGAAATGACAATTGTAAGTTGTTAAGTTAGTTTGCCTAAGTTACAGCTGCTTGTAAACACTTAAGGCAGCTGCCTATAATCAAAACAATTCTGTTTGCCTTTACAGATTAGTATTATAATAAATATCAGAATATTCCTATCTCACTGAAAAGAAGTGAAATTCACTTAATGAAAAAAAGGATACAGCCTATTTGTCACTTCAGTTTCATTTCCTACTTCCACGATTTAATTTAGCTTTTTTTAGGATTTCTAGATTGCAGTGAAGGATGAGTAAGGAGGTACTTTGCTCATTCTGGTCACAACTTAGGAACAAACACATCTGCTGAAAACAGTGCCTCCAATTTTTCTGTGGAACAATTTCCTCTGCCTGTAACTCTGAATCTTTTCTCAATTAAAGATGCCTGAGCTAACAGGTTAAAAATGCAATTGTACACAGGCAGCACTTACATTACAGGCATGACAAAAGGAGACATCTATGGAGAGGAGTGGTCAGTCCCGAGGATCCACCATCCAGTTAGAGGTGTCACATGGGTTGTGCTCCAGGCCAGCTCCAGCAGGGTCCCATAGACAGAAGTTGAGGCTGGAATGCCCAGGGTACCTCCTGTAATGCTTTTTTCATTCCCTTCCAGCTCAGAAATATCTGATTGTTCACCCCTCAGCTGCCCAGTGATGCGAACCACAGTACAGATGATGGTGGCAACTGGAAGATTCACTTCAAAAACACATTTCTGATTCAAATAAAAATGTAAACAAAACGCTACAAACTCTGTTATTAGCCTTCTGCACACAGTTAACTCCTGTTTTATGTTACAGAAGAAATCCAGGACAATTTGCAGACCCATAATAGATGCAGTTTTGATTCCAGAAATAAAAAAAAGTAAATCAGCAACTCACTTTTTTCACTTCTATTTCTATACACATTAACTCCTCTGAATTTTCTCCCTTTTTAAAATAACATGTCCATCCAAAACACCTGTCCTCTTTGCTTCTTCCACCAAATGGGTTTAATATTAAGTGAGTAACCATTCTTTATCTCATTATCTGCATGTGCAGTTCGAAGTAGTCATTACTGCATATTTAATTATTCGAAGTTTTCAATGCCAAATCTCCTTTTTTTTTTTTTACTGTCAAATCTCCAGAAACATAAATTCCAAGCAGTCCCAAGAATCAGAAAGGTTAGTTGGGAAACAAATGCAAATCAAGTGCATTGTTTCACTGCAACATCATCTTATGTCATTAGTTGGCAGCAGCCATAAAGCTCTGGACCACTTCCAACATTTACTTCCATACACTGAGCAGAAGCTGACGTGTCTAACTCCCCTCACTTTGTTCATCTTCCAGCTACTTTACATGGATCTAGATTAAAAATAAGGATTTAAAAATCCTAATTGTATCAACTGGAATCATTCTCTTTTGCCACTGCGTATCTGAAGGAAGGGTATGGTAAAGCCGTGCAGGGTTTGTAGAGCTCATTCTGCAGCAATGTGGGTTTACTTGATGGATTTTCCAGCAGGGCGGTCTGCAACAAAGGTTCAATGCAGAATTTCGACAAGCCAGTCATGTTTCGTAACTTCTAATCCTTAAGGAATATTTATTGGCCAATATTTGTTTTTAATTATTAACGTTAGAAAGCCTTAGTGCTCAAAACCAAATTTAAAACGGAAATAACAAAACAAACCCTCGGTGTACACTAAATCCAAGCGGATGGGCTAGGAGCTGGGGGGCAAGCCTTAGGAAATGGGGGAAACTGACCTCCACTGCAGCATCCCCGAGGACATCATGTTCTCTTCCTGCTGGGCTCAGGGTGCCTGGGAAGCTGCAGGAGTGCACTCCTGACCACCCACAGTGGTCCAGAAGCGTGCATCCCCTGGCCAGAAATGTCAACACGTTCAATTTCTACCAAACCATAAAAAATAACAGACCTTGATCCTTAGAAACAACAAACATTAAAGTATATTGTCTTCAAGTGGAATTCCTGAGTTTTTCCAGGGGGTTTTCCCATTTCTCAGGATCTACACCTGTGCAAGGTTTTAGTTGTTTTATTTTAATTTATCCAAGTGAGTTTGGAAGTTAACACAGTTATATCTAGCAAAGTAGCTCTGAAGCTACCGTTAGAGGAAGAGCTTTCTAACCGCTCTAACATACTGCATTCTCTAGCACAAATCTAATTTAGTTTAAAATAATGAAGCTGACAGCTCAGATAGTCTGCCTGGAAACTGTGCAAATTTCCCACCCACCTTCATTTGCAAGGTCCCTGGCACTCCAGTCTTCAAAAACGCTGAAGTGCATGACAGGTTTCTAGAGACAAGTCTTCAGCAATGCTAAAAGTGAGATCTCCGACCTTTTGGAGAAGCTCACATTTGAACTCACGCCTCTTGCGGGAAAAGAAAGGTTGCTGTCGTGATGCCCCAAACTTAAGGCACTTCCAGAAGCAATCCCTTTCCTGCTTCTAGTCTGAGGGCAGTGACCTTGACAAAACTTGACTAGGAGACCACGTCCCACCTCCAGCACTGCTCCTGTCAGACAAGAGGTGGTGTTGGAGCAGGGAATATGGTGAATCACCTGCAAAAGGCTGCAGAGGGACTTTTTACAAGGGCACACAGTGATAGGACAGTGGGTAATGGCTGTAACTGAGGAAGGGTAACTTGGATTAGATATTAGGAAAATAATCTCTACTCTGACGGTGGTGAAGCACTGGCACAGGCTGCCCAGAGCAGCTGGGGATGCCCCGTCCCTGGAAGTATTCAAAGCCAGACTGGATGGGGCCCTGAGCATCCTTGTCTAGTGGAAGGTGTCCTTGCCCATGGCAGGGGGGTTGGAATTTGACAGTCTAGGATGTCACCTCCCAACCCATCCCATTCTATAACAGCGAGCAGCGTCCCCTCCCCACTCTCTTTCCTGCAGCAGCACTAAGGGAGAGCTAAAGACACAAACACAATTGATTTTTCAAGGTGAGACGCTGCCAGAGTAAACTGGGGCTCGCCGGTTGTGAAACGACATTTCCAAAGGGCTTGGGGAGCACAGGTCTCCGTAAGGACACGGCAGGTGACGCATTCCCGGGGGTACACGGACACGGCTCTTTGCGCAAGCCACAGGGATGCGGGGCGTGGGCGGCACCGGCACCGAGGGCCCTGCTCCGACCAGCCACACTCAGCACCTGCCCCTTCCCCGCACGGCCTGGGTCTGCCACAGAGAAGCAAAGCACGACGTCAAAATTCATTAAGCAGAGCACTGCTTTGCTCAGTAACTGCTCCCATCTCCGCTCCCGAGCCCAGACCGGGACATCTCCCGAGCGCCATCCTGGCCCTCTGAGGCAGGTACAGGAGAAGGGCTGGCGAACAAAAGAAGTTCAGTACAAAGGAATCCAGTAGCAACGGGTTTTGAAGGACTGCGCTACGATCTTAGCACAACACAGGATTCAGAAAAGCACTGCCAAAAATGCTGGCAAGACCCTACAGTTCTCGGCAGCTGGGACAGGCAAAATCCCGGTCAGGACAAACTACTTAATTCCCCATTCTGCCCTCTGATTAAAAGTTCTCAGACCACTGATAGATTACAGTGCCCAAAATAAACCTCTAAAATACTGCTTTGTTTTGCAGACTTAAGGCTGAACACGCACCCAAAAGGGTCATACATACACAAAAATAAGGAAGTAAGATATTCTCACAAATCCAAAAGATTCAGAAAGCATTATTAAAGATGGTATGAGGTTTTTAATTTCTTTTTTTTTTTTCAAAGACCTAAGTGCTATGGAATTGGTTTATGAAGCTCCCACTTTTAGCAACTTGGGGTAACACCTCTCGAAAGCAGACATGGAATGAAAAGCACAACAGAAAAGACTCATGTATCTGGCACAAATTTTAGCCTGAAAGCTCATTCAAAAAAGTTATTTCACCTCCAGATGCAAGTAGAAAGTATTGTTTAGGAGAGAAGATGGAAACAAGTAAAGTTATATAAAAATCGTCAGAATCATTCAGCAATTAGTCTGAAATTTGCTTTTTAACCTCAGGGCTGTAACTCTTTGATCTATTATTATCACTAACCACAATCAGCAGCATACCCATACATCTTACGGGAGCGTACAAACTCCTGTAAGCCATTTTACATATTATCCACAAATACTGGATTCTGTTTCTGCTCAGAGGTTCTCACCAAAATTTACTTTTTTCTTTTCTCCTTTTCAAAAAATAACATTATATATCAACTCCAAGTAACCCTCCCTCCAAATAGGAAATTTAAGCTATCAGATTGCTCATGAAGCCAATATGCAGCTTAGAGATCGCAGATTTAGAGAAATTTAATTTAGCAACCAGTTAACAACAAATTCTAATGTAATTGCAGGCTCTTAATTCACTGTTTAAGATAAAGAAATAAAATTCAAGTTATTTTGTGATCTACCAGCAGCGTGGGAACTTCTGCTATAATATAACTCAGTAAAGAAATGGCATCTTGCAAAAATACTTATTCATGTACTGAATAGATACAACCAGTGTTACCTATACTTTTAAGAATCCAGAATGAACAGCATGGATTTGGTTTCCTGTACTTTTTTTGTTGTTTTGGAAGAGGGTTTTGGGAGATAGGGATGGGATGCAGGGGGCAGGAGGAGGGTTGTTTTTTGTGGTTTAAATCTTTCAGCACTGATTTCAGCAAAATAGCGAAAGAGAACCCCCCAGATCACTTCCTTTCAGAAAACACACTGTTAAGCTCTAATAAGCCACATTAATAAACCTCAGCTGCAAATACAAAACAAAAACAACAAAAACAACAAAACACAACCCCAAACAAGGTCGCAAAGCCTCCCACTTAAAGGGAGCATTTATTTGAAAACTTCGTAAAGTAAACTTAGTAAACCAACCCTCAAGGTTTTAGTAAAATGCCAGGGTCCCTGAAGAGAAAGACATGGATGCACAGAAATCCTGCTTCCAAGTCCGAGGAGGGAGTGCCTCCTCCCACGCAAGCCCCGCAGAGAGGGGGAGATGCTGCTCCTCTTGCCGGCAGTGGTACCGGAGCAGGCTCCGCTGGGAACTGCTGGCGTGGATAAACAGGCACTTCCTGACCTGCGAGCCCTTCCCCTGTAGCCTAAGCCAAAAAAGTGTGCCTTCCTCCAAGGTCAGCCTGGCTCCTCCAGCAGCAAACCCAAGGTGGCTCCAGCAGGAGAGGGCTGTCGGAGGGCCCAGCAGACGGTGACCTTCCGCTGCGGGTTACACAAGTAGGGCAGTGAGCAGTCAAATCATGCCATGGTCTATTTAGGGTGCATTCAGACGTGCCCAATAACACTGCGAGAACCTGGTCCATTGCACCCGATGGAAATACTGCTGCTTTTTATTTTTTCCTCTCCACAGATCTCTCACTCAGCGGAGACTGCAACCCAAGTAATTCATATGCTGAGCACCAGGCACTGTGTAGCAACCAGCTGCATGTGAAAACTGATAAAAGTACTAAACTTAGATGGATTTAATACCTGTTTTTCACACACTCTTTTTAGTTTCCTCGTTGGACCATTTTTATCACTCTTAGACAGCCATATTTTAAGACACATTTGCCAGAGAACAAGTTATGGTTCTATATTCATCTTAAACTGTGGTATTTTCTGACCTCTGAGATCTTAAATCTCAAATCACAGCATTCCATCGTTCTCCAAGAAGTTTTGATCAAAACAAGTCCATTATTAACTCCATCTCCTATAACTCTGTTCAAAGACTCGATATGCACAACTAAAAAAGAGAAAATGCCTTTTAAAACTATATCCTGAAAATACCATTGTTGGGATTATGGCTCGACAACACATTATCTTTTAGAGTAAAGGTGCACTTGGGATATTTCGCAGGCTCCGTTCCCTTTGCATCCCTTCAGTTTGTTCTCATGTCCATATCACATCACACTGCCCACCAAGTTTCACTGTCCTGTTGGTTCTTTAGAGCTTCAGAGTGAACCGGATCAGGAACCCAATCTGGCTCTCACATACAACAAGCCCAATCAAAGGGCAAAACCAAAATCACAGCAGACAAGGCATGGCCCAACAGAGTTATTTTCACCACTGCAAACAATACATTGTTCAGCTACAAGAAACACCCAACAGCAGCCACTGCTCCAGCCTGGGATCTGCAAAGCACCAATAAGTACCCGGAAATCTGATTCAGCTGGGCAGAGCACTTCACAGCAGGTTGTAGCTCCATTAATGTTAAGTGCTGGTTGAGTAAGGCCAGGTTATTGAACCACAACTTAACAATTTACTCCCTCTGCAGACAACACGAGTACTGCACGAGCACTGTGCATGCTTGCCTGCCTTGCTTCAACACACATGCCATAAAACAGGATGGGAACATTTGCTAAACAGTACATTTCTGTCTTCCAGTCTTCATGAAAATGGACTGATCCATACTATCAGAAAAAACATAATCAAAATTTCTTCTGCTTGCTAAAATCTGTGCATTGAAGGTGACCCCGCCTTCCCATTTTTCAGAAAACCATCAAAAGAAGATTATCACAGTGAGATTCCATATCACCAAAAGTGATACAAAAACTAGGCAACAACTACTAGCTACTATCAGAATAAAACATGGCAAACTGATTTCCAAGTACTGCAAAGTTTAGTGGTATCAACCAGCAATTGAAATGTTTTGGAAATATACAACTTCATTTAGCCCCGCACAAAGAAACAACCAAGCCCTAGATCCTGACACTCAGCTTGACAACACGGCTCTTATTTCCCCAGATGTGGAAGATCCACCCACCTGTGGAACACAATATTCCAGTAATGTGGACTTCTTCTGCCACAGCACAGGAGGCAATGGATGTGTATAATTTTAAGGGAAAATAAGCCATTATTTGCATTCACATTTTAAGGGAAAATACTTTATACAGACTTTGAACTCCTCAATAAAGAGCAATACAAAAACCCAGCACCCTCACCAAAATAACAACAAAGAAAGCTGTAGAAAGTAAAAGGCTGTTCAATGCACGCTGGTATGCCCAAGGGAACTTTTCAGCCTCCTGGGCTGACATACTAATACAGACTTCTAATTTCTTTAGCGAGAAATAAAGAATATGCAGAGATCTCGGCTGTGTCAAGACTACACCCAAAGCTGCATTAAAAAAAAAAAAAAAAAAAGACAAAATTATACAGGAACCTACAAAAACAAGTATACCTTCTCAAATTGAAATAAAGGAAAAATATAGGTTTAAGGCTACGGTCTATGGTATTAGAGAACCATTTGTGAAAAAGGTTTGCACAGTAAATTTTTGGGAAGATAAAGGGGAATACAGTCCTGCCCAGTCCTTTAACAGCACAGTCCTTTTCTCATAAAGTCCGTCAGCAAACAGAGGTCAAGGCCATTCATAAATTCTAAAAATAATATTTACCAGACCTTTATCTTTCTGGCAGGTATAATTCTGATAAGTGACTATTCTAGATAATATTTAACATAAAAGTTTACTTACAAAAATACTTGCAATAGCCTGAAATCAGATTTTAACCAGAATCAATTCAAGCCAGTAAAGGCTACAGGTAAATCAAGATCATGTTGTTGGGTTGCGTTCTGGTTTCGGGTTGGGCGGGATGGGTTTTTTGGGGGGATTTTTCAAGTAAGGTCTAAGAAACAAATACTGATACATGTGAATGGCTCAGGAACAGATAGGTATAAGTCATCCCTAAAATACTACCAATGTCTGACCAAAAATTTCTTGAAACACAATTACAGATAAACATACGCAATTCATATTAAAACACTAAACTTTCTCAATAGCAGCACATCAAACTTTGTGAATTCTTCCCACACTGGATTTCACCAGTGGAATTGCCAGGAAGAAAAGACAGTAGGAGTATCAGCCTTCTGTTTCCACCACAACTACTGAGAAAAGCAAGTTCGTGTGTGTACATACATGAGTTAATATGGAAATTAGAGGGAAAAGGCACATTTGCAGAAGAAGCTCTAGGTAAGAGCTAATGCAGCAGAAAGGTCATCCTCCTCAATTTTTACTGTTGTTTTAAGCAACCATGACATTTTCCTAGGCCATTTTGAAAATCACATAATTGGCACGATCATGGGGCTTAGGCTAGCACCCCAATTCAGACAAGCACAATCACCTTAAAGTGAAATCTTATCTGGATTCTAAGTATAGGTTTTCATCAATGACATCACACAATTGCACATACCTTCTTTTCAAGCACACTTAGCTATTATTTAGTTTAGAAACCAGTATTTCTTAGAAATGCCATTCGTGGAGAGAGGAATCTATACACACAGACAGACACGTATGAATCACCCTTTATTAAAAATTACAAATGTAAAATCTTTCAAAAACAAAGACGTCTTCTGCATGCATATGAGCAGAAGAAAAATATTTAAAAGGGAATAAGGGACTTTGGTTTTGCTTAAGAGGCTCTCGTTCCCTAAACACCACAAGCTGCAATGTTATAAAAAAGTTACTACCAACTAACTTAAAAAGAACCATAACTATGCACATCTAATAAAAGTAACTGAAGCAGAAAAAGAGAAATGTTCTAGTTGGCAGTGGGTGTTTGGCACAGTCAACAAGGTAGCAAGGCATTTTAAATGCCTCAACTATGGTTATTAGACACTACCACCAAGTTTAACTGATTCAAGAAACGGGACACTCTAATATGAAAAAAAAATTTTTTACAGCAATATTCTAAAGATCCATTATCAATGTGAAAAGTCAAAGTCATCTTCTTTTAGCCACCCACTCCTTTTCACCATGTAAGCTGCAAGCCTGAAGCAGTTCAGAAAGGGTATGACATCAGGGTTCAGAAAATAATGCTGCTAAAACAAGACATATTCCATGCTGGTCATCTACTGGCTTTAGAGAACCATGTAGCCTATTTTTTCCCTTCACCTTATTCTTTGCTTGCAGCCATTTACATTGAAAAAAAGACCAAGACTTAGAATACCAGAAAATATTGCAAACTTCAAAGGGTTAATCACATGCTGTAAAAGTCTGCAAAATGTGCGATGTCTGATATGGTTGACACAACAGAAAAAAACCTGACTGGAAATAGTAAGGATCTGGTTTAGATGTAAAGGAGAGAGGTGTGATGCTGCCGTTCTGATGACATGAAGGAAGAGGTATTTTGCAATCCCCATACCACATGGATATGGGACAGCTGAAACCAACCTTGGGATGTTGGGTCTGGCATGGTTTTAAACTATGTGTGTTTTATTACAACACTTCAGAGCACCAGCTAATGTGAGCATGATTTCCTCTGTTCTAGCTGCAAGACAGCACAGAAACGAAGAGAAAAATAAAGATCAGTCTGAGGTTCAATAGCGAGGCTGAGCTTTTACATGTGTGACATCTTATGTGGAGTCTTCATGACTTGTCTCACCAGCAGACAAATATCTCGGCAGGCACCTCCGCACTCAAATCTGCACTGCTAAAATGATCTCTACTCGAATTTACCTTGAAAATGTTAAGGGCTTTGCACAGGTCCCTGGCTGCTCTGTTGGCATAGAGCCATCACCAAGCAGATTAAGAGCAACATTTAGTTAAATAATGGGGTTGAGTTCAGAGATTTGAAATGATGACACACGTCCTAATCTGGAGTACAGATCAGGATGCCTGGAGTGTCGCAACCCTGCAGATCTCCATCACCTGAACAGAATTCCACACGTAACAGCTCTGAGCACTAAACGTTTCAGGATTTCAATCCTGCAAAGTGGCAGCTACACTCACCTGCACATCCTACCAGCTTAGAGAACAAAGACAGGAAAGTGCACCCAGCCTATGTCATCATCAAATCTGATTACGTTTACTGATCTAGCGCTACCATGGACTAATGTCAGATGAGAAGACTCCTTTAAAAGCCTTATGAGAAACTGTCACTCCCAACACAACTATTGATGGCAACCATGCTCCTTCCTGCATTATTTCCCTGTTTATTGTGCCTGCCCCTGCAACGGATGACAGCCTTGACTCAGCGCAAGCGTTCAGTCACACAAGAGCTCTCACAGCTGGCAGGAGCTATCTGCCCAAGCAACAGTGCTCAACCACAAAGGCAGTAAAATATTGGGTCTTTATGCTCAGGCATTCCATCAGTCTTCTGGTGAACTTTTCTCACTATATAAATAATGCAATTTATGAAAATTTCATCAGGTAAAATAACTAGAAAAGAGTAACTCCATCTTTCTTAATCCAAGAAAGCATATTTAAGCCAAGACTGGACGATAACAAATATCCAACTACATGCAAAGTTCAGCATGATGATGGGATACAGCCCTTTCAAGTTGAGTACATTAAAAAGTGCAATTTTTTTTGAGCCCATATTGGAAATGGCCAAAGAAAAAGTGAAGTATGGGCTACAAAATGATAGGGAGATTCTAGCAGCTCTGGACAGAACTGGGAATAGAATGAAAACAGGTAAAGTCTTTTTTTTTCCTCCTTATGGGTAGATAGGCTGATTTCCCTCTTGAAAAGCACCATTATTTTAGATATCATGTTTTTCACTGCAACACTGTTTTCAGAGATCTGTAGTATCATACAAATATGGAAAACACCACGCATCCTCCTCACCCCACTCCAAGAATAAGGCAGATGCTTCATTCACCAAGGGCAGCTGCGTAGCTCGTGATGAGCAGAAAAAATACTCGAGAAAGGTAAATGCCAATCTTTTACTGGCTCTTTGAGCTTTGGCACAAGCCTTTGGTGAGCCTCCTGGGTACACAGATATGCTCTGCAACCATTGCAACTCAGTCATGCTGTCAGAGGTGCTTCATAACTTGTACTATTGACTCAAACTAGACAGTTTAGGAAAGTAAGCAACCCTCTCGAGATACATGGACACCTGCTTGCAGAAGGACGTGCTGACACAGACCAGTCAAGAAACCCAAATTCAGATGACATTTGCTTATTTCTCTTCCATCAAAAGTGAGGAGATCAGTTTATCCATTTCTCCCTTTCAAATGCATCAAGTTTTAACAGCCCTCCTCCTTCTGGAGGCATTTTTCTATATATACAAACCAAATGTTCCTACAGTTAAAATACAGAAATAATATGTTGCCACAGGCTTGTAAAGTTTAGTTTTTTAAACTTAACCAGTTAAAGTCCAGTGCAAACACAGAAGCATGCCTCTTCACAAAAATAGATTCCTGACACTATCATTTTCTTATCCTCATCTCAACATTTTATCTGAGGTACAATACATTCAAGCACTAGCTAAGAAAGAATAACCATTATAGGACACAAGAGAGCAATTTTACTAAGCTCTCATTATGGGAAAAACAACATTTGTAGTAGTAAGAGCTCATAAACATACTAAAGCTATACCTTCAAACCTAATAACAACAGAATATAATATGTTCTTCTTAAATATTAAAGCCAGCACTTTGTTTTTATTAAAGGCAGAGTAAAACACAGCAAGATAGCAACAAATCTAATAATAACCGAAATTCAAACAAAGAATTATGCATCAGACTGAGAAATATCACCCTGCTCCTCATTTTAATTCACGCCTTGTTTGTTTAATGCAGGGGAAGAAAGAAAAAAAATGAGGAGACCAAAAGAAAAAAAAAAAAAAAAAAAAGAAGTAGTAATTTGCCAGCTCACCTGGACACGTTTTCTGGAATGTACTCTAGAACTGGATACCCATCACTTCTTCTGGATGCCAACTCTGAATGCGACTTCCAGGTCTCCACGAGCGTGCTGACAGCAGGGAAGGAGCTCAAGTGCTGAAATGTCTGCTCTCGAGCAACCGGCCGCGACAAGGATATCGTGCCCTGGGCCCCGATCCTGTAGTGAAATGACTGTCCACCTGAATTTACACCCACAATGGCAGAGGATGGTATACTGTTTTCTTGGTAATAGCTGCCGTCATCAGGCTCCTGCTTAATCCCCACACGTAGGCCTGGATTTGGAAAACCGCTACCTTCACAATTTCCATCAAATGAAGAAACAGGTGGTCCTAAAATCCCAGAAAGAGAGTAATAGTCTTTGTCATCCATAAAAGAAAAATATGAGCCATCTGTAAATGGGAAAGGATTTACTGTTTGATTCCCTTTAAAGGAGGCACCAGAACAAGGATGTTTGGCTGACTCTTGCTTCACTGGTACATGAAAGGGGGAATCGGAGTTTATTTTGCTGCTGCTGTCACCGATGCAGGCGCTGCCAAAGGACCCATCTGGCTCGGGCTTTATGAACTGAACAAGGTTCATCTGGCTGTTGTTGGAGATGGCGTTCTCCATTTCCTCCATCTTAGGAAACGCAAGTTCTTGAGCACCCTTGTCTTTTGTTTCTGGACTAGGAACAGTATCTTGGCTTCTGCTGGGTCCCGCTGGCGTGCCAGAAGGAGGGAACCCTATGGAGTTGTTTACAGGGCTACAGATGGATGATCCCACAGTGCTAACCGCTGGACTAGAACGAGTGGACCTATTATTGGCATTGGAAGGGCTGGCAATGGAGCTCCTGGAGTTCAGGTTTGCAGGACTGGACACAGAAGATCGCATAGTGATATTACTGGGACTCGAGACGGGAGATTTCACGCTGCAGTGACTAGGAGGACTGGAAATCGGCGACTTCATGCTACTGATAGGGCTGGAAAGCGGAGAGCCGACGTTGCTAACGTGCGCGGGGCTGTGCAACATGGAGCCCCGGCTCTCAACGTTCGGGGAGCGCGACAGAGGGGTGCCCTGCCCGATGGGGCTGTGCATGGCAAAGTTCCCAAAGTTAGCGGTAGTTGAGGACACAGAGTTAACTCCTGCAGGACTACATACTGAGGAGGCCATGTTCTGAGGGCTGCAGCCTGAGGGGCTTTTCTCTCGACACATGATAGGGCTTTTGACAATCGCGTGCATGGCACCACCGTTCACAGCGCTCCCAGAGTCCGACATCAAAGACCTCAAGGGCCTGCTGGCGCTGTGGAGGGGAGAGGAGCAATGGCCGTTCTCCTTGTAGAGCTTCACCAGCTGCTCCACGTTCTGGTAGATCTTTCCTGGGCTCCCCTGGTTCTGCTGATCGTAGTGGTAATCGGCGTCTCGTATGGAATCCATATATAAACCCATGGATTCAGCCACCGTTGCTGACAGCTCCTTGGACTCCGTTTCGGTTTTGATGTCAGAGGGCAGAAGACCAGGCTGGGTGTTGTCTGGCTGCAGGCAGGAGAGTAGCTCAGGTTTTTCTTTGCTGTTTCCTTGAGCGCTGCTGTTCGCGAAAGTGCCGGCGGCGCAGCTTACATTTACAATCTCCATGTAGTTACTGTCATCAGTCTGCTCTCCAGCACCTATGGAAGAATACTCCACAGACTGAGAAACTTGACCCCACCGTCTCTCCATATCTAAGCCTTCTGGGTAGCTGTGGTATCCTTTTGTCTCCATAACTAGCAAAGACATATACAAAAAAGTAAAATTAATGACAGGACAGTGTGACTTCCTAAGGAAATTTCCTAATTTCCTAAGGAAACAAGGCGTATCCGCTCTCTCTGTCTATCCTCCTCTCTCTCTCCGCCTGCCAGTCCCATTTCCCTGCCCCATCCATCATCTCTCAACCATTTGTTCAATTTCAATCAAACTGAGGGAAAAGGTCTCATGGATATGACAGCCCTATGGGTTCAGGGAGAAAACGGCTCAGCAGTTAGGAAACACCCAAATTATTGCTCCCAGCGCTGCCCCAAAAGGAACGGCTTGGCAATGTCAGCACAACCGCCCACCCTCGCTGGCCACAGCCCCATGGCCAGGGCCAGCTGCACCAGGGGCTGTCCCTCACCCAGAGACCTGGAAGGAAAAAAGGGAAGGGGGAGTAAGGAAGGAGGGGATCCAGAGAGGTCCTGAAAGGACATGCCGGTGATAGGCAGGATGCAAACCCTGTGGAAATTGCTCATTACAGCTCTGCTCCTCCAACGACCTTCCAGTGCCATGCTACAAGGACAGCAAAGCAAGGGAGGCTGCTGTTTTAAGGGGGTTTCTCTTCATCATCCTCACCATCCAGCGTAACAAAGGATGCTTTAGAAGGAACCAGTGGTTCTGAGGGGCTGGGAGCTGACTTGCCCCTTCCCAGCTATACAAACTTCTTGTACAACCTCCCAAGGAGACACGAAGGCGTAGGGAGAGAAGTAGGACAGAAGCTCGATAGGAAACATTTCTGCCACAGAGGAAGGGGATCAGGCTAGGTGGGAATGCATAGCTATTAAACGGATCCATAACTCTGCCAGTTCTGCAAACCTCCACGGCAGCCAGCAAGAGGAATATATAAAGAAAAGTAAACCTTGCTCTAAAATGGACCTTAAAAACCCCCTCCCATCCCACATGCCACTTTATCGAGGTAGGGAGCAAAATGCATGACCCTGTAGTCTCCAGTAATCTGAAAACCCCATATAAATAACAACAAATTCCAATTTTTTAAGGATTTGGCTCATAACATCATTAGAACTGCAGAAACTCAAGTGCCAACAGTTACAATATCAATATTATGCAAATATTTTTTCCTTTCAGAATGTATTCATTTTCCAACATTAAATTTAGTGTTTAACCCCTTTATTTAACACTACTTAACTACGCTATTTTAAGCAAAATTATAAAAAACAAACCAAGAAACCTTAAAATGAATGACTTGAATACTTCTTTGCCCTTACTTAGTTGGAACTACAGCCCCACGCCTACATTCCCCTCAAGCACAAATTTTATTAGAAACTAGAATTATGTGCCTCACATCATCATGTATATCAAATCACATTCCTATAGCCTAAAATTTTCAGACAGAAGTACCTAATTCCACATAAAGTCACTCCCAGATAATCACCTACCCCTGATTTAAGTGCTGAGCAAGCCTAATTCTTAGAGAAATCAATTGCAGCTGTGAGTGACCCGCATTTCTGAAAACCAGGAAACTTAGTTAAGGCTTAAAATTAGGATGTAAGTTAATTTTAACTCTCAGAAACACCAGCAGAACAACTGCACACCAGGAAATCTCTGTTACAGGCCTAACATTACACCAGTGTTTAAGCTTTGTAGCCCCTTCTCCCACAGCAGTAAAATTCAAACTTCATATATAATCAATAGACGAGCATACTCTAACACTTCAGTGAATAAAAATCTGGGTCACACAAAGGAAAAGAAATTAGAAAATGCCCTGATCTTGCACTTGCAAACGCTGGTAAATATATCCGAGAGGATCAAAAAGCAGCAGAGATTATTTGTGGTCTGATACAAGTTCAGTTTAAAACAACAGATATAAATTAGGGAGAATGCAGCAGCAAACAGATTTTTTGGGAGTGCTGGTTTCTGTCACCTCCAAGTGCCTCGGTGGATACCAGAGCCAAATGAATCATCTCAGGGTTACTGGTAGCGTTAGGGTTTGGTTTTGTTCTTTTAGGCAGAACTTATTACAACTTGACTAGCACATCTATCCAGGGAACCCATACTTCACCTACTGCACACACATGCCTTTTTACTAACTTTCACTAAACAAATCTGACTGCGGGCTAAAACATCCACAACTAAAGCTCAGCAGTGTTACATATCGGAACCAAGACCATTTCTATCCGACACTTTACAAAGCAAGACACATTATGAGCACAGCAGCTTTTCCAGACTCCCCGAAGAACTACAGAGACACTGCAAGTTGTGTATTTCACCCTAAACATATCAACAAACACAGCCCTCCGCAGCACAAGTCTCCGATCAATCAGGCATTAAACCAGTTTCACAGCAACAGCCAAATAAAAAAATCAAATGGTACCTGGTATCCCTGCAACCAAAAGGTCACCTAGATACGGGAAAATCTGAAGTAAAACCCAGTTTCATTAAAAAAATAAACTGGTGGCTCAAGCGGCCACTCACTTCTTAATTCTCGGTGTTTGTAAACGAAATTTTCTTGAAGTTTCACTGTCTGCCAGCCACCCCGCTGACACAAGACTGCCCAGAGGACCAGAGTTTCATGGCTGGGCTGAGGTTTTCCCCTCTTTCTCCGGGGCAGCGGAGCGGCACGGGCAGTCCCGGCACCGCCGCCGCTCCGGCACGGCCGCCCACGGACCCGAGCGGAGCCGGGCGCGGCTACCCCCCCGTCCCCGCGCCTTAGCACCCGCGCAGGCAGCGCGCACGCTGATTTCCCTATTTACCCTACGCTGTGAGAAGCATCACCGCAGCACCCAGGGAGCAGCCACCGCTTTGCACCCCTGCCTCCCACCACCCCCCCGCCTGTCTGCTCTCCCGCAGGTGCAGCCCGGGTTGTCACGCGCAGGGGAGCCCAGCAGCGCCCGGGAGCTCGCTCGCTCCCTCCCTTCCCTCCCTCCCTCCCAGGAGTCCGCAGGGGAGGCGGGATACGAGAG
>VZTF01001115.1:738896-803694 GCA_013397755.1 Cnemophilus loriae
TCTCACGCACGGAGCCCGCCGCCGCCGCGGTTCCTGGTTCGCGGAGCCGCCGGAGGAAGGGAAGGAGGGCGGGCGGCGGGGGAGGAGGAGTGTCTCCCCGTGCCCTTCCCCAGGCGGAGCGTCTCTCCCGGCCCTGACGGCGGCGGCGGCGGCGGAACACCCCTCCCCTCCCCGCTCCGACCGCCCCGCTCGGCCCCCGGGCGGGCTGCGGGGAGCGGAGCGCCCTTGGACGGGATTGCGGGAGGAGGCTGCGCCCCCCCCCGCCGGGCCTGCGCCTTCCATCCCCCCCGTCCCTGCCGCTGCCAGGCGGGGGGAGCCGGCCCCCGCTGCCCCTCGGCGTGCCCTTGGGTCCCGGGGTGCGGGCGGGGAGCGGGAGCATCGGCGCCGCACTCGCGGGGCTGCGGTGGGGCAAACCCCCCCGATTCCAAACATTAACAGAAAAATCGGTGTTAACAGCGATGCTGGTTTTAAATTAATATTTCACTTGTGGCTAAGGTCTTTTAGAACTGATTGTGTTTGAGTTCAGGGCATTAAATGTCTCTTCATTTAAACATCTTAAGGAAAAAATTAGGCATTGGAGGAAGGAAAAACTTGGCCCTATTTTAATAGCCTCGATGCAAGTCTTTAAACGTCGGAAAGGGCTGCTCGCCGGGAATTTTACCTGTGCCGAAGTCTGTAGGATCTGGGCCTTGGAAAAGGCGATATTTTATCAGCTGTTGTTTGCACCCGTCAAAGTTTGTGGGTAACTTGATAAATGTTAAACAGGGAAGCAGAAAGTGCTGGTGAGGCCAGGCTCAGAGATAACGGCACATTCAATAGCTTAATTTCACAATTAGTTTACTGTATTATTGGAAGCAAATCATATTTCACTGTGCCTACACTAGTGCTCTATTTTTAGCCATAATGTAGCTAAAAAGGAGGAACCTACTGAGATGTATTGTAACACAAAATGTGAACAATTCTGTTCTCCCTCTTTTTACTCATTTCGTGTCATACATCTGGTTTGGAATACAGCTCATTTATTAATGGGACAGAACTACTGCCGATGGGCTGGAGGCTGCAATTCCAAGGCAGAGGAAAGTTCCACGCAACTCTGCAAGGAACTCAGCAAGTCACAGCCATGCAAAAAGCATCCAAGCACATTGTCTGCTCTCCCAATAACTGGCATAGCCAGAACAACTATTTTTTTATTAATTTATAATTACGGTGTATTTGGCTCTTTGGTTGCACTTTTTTTGTTTTACTCTTCGTGATTTTTTTTTTTTTAGGGCAAAGTTGTAAATGAAAAAGGCGTCTGAAATGCTTGGACATAGCCTCAGTCTTTGTGTTGCATCATCTTTTTTATCGTATTTTTAAGAAGAAAAAGGAGGTAGAAAATAAAATTGAGGGAATATACCAATCTACTGCCTTACATTTGATCCCCTCCCTTTCCCCTGTGATACAGACAGAGATGGCTGCTGGAAGAATAAAGCACCTTTCACGGTACATGCAAGATGCTCACAGATTTTCCACAAATTCAGTAGAAACCTCATTTGTTTTCTCTTTGTGGTTCACAGGAGCACTTAGCTTTTTAGTGGTTGACACTGTATCTATTTTTAGCAGCATTTTAACAGCTGTCACTAACAAATACAATCACATCTTGAACGAGGAGGGGAGTTTATCTGTTTTATTTAAAAAAATCAAACTACATAATTGTCAGATTATAAAATGCAATTTGGATCTTTATCTGTGAAGAGAAAAGGCTATCTTTTCTCATTATGCCAATTCCATGGGGGAAAAAAAACAAACGGGAGGGATCTGTAGTGGGCTTGATAAAGTAACAAAAGGGCTCTGCAAGGTTTGGAAATAATGTTATTCAAAGGCGTAGGAATGTGTATATAGCACATTTCTGATTCGGTTAAAAGTGGTCCTGTTTTACTGCCTTCTGCAGCTGTGTTGTGGTGGGGGAAGCCGCAAAGAGTCGAGTCATAGTTTTCCAAGTAGGTCAAGAGGAGCAGCACGGACACCTCCAATGAGCAATTCTCTTCCCCCATATTAGATTTTATAAGAGGTTAACTCGTGTCAGACATATGACACTGAAAGCAGCAGACAGACTAGTGTAAGGCACTCTTGCAGCAGATGTCATCTCTTTTCCCAAAGATAGGGGCAAATTTGCTATGGATAATGCATTACAAAACAAGATAACGCTGGAACTCGGCAAGTGTCAAATTGTACCTCCTCCCGTGCTTGGAAAAGTGAGTGAATTGGTATTAGGGGCTGCAGGAGCAGCGATGTAGTGTAAAAGCAGCCTACTGTACTGTCTTACTTAGAGGTCATGTGCCCTATTTTGAGAACTGAACCAAAGCGGATGAAGTTTTGAGTCGGTTCCAACTAAGGCAGCTGGGCATTTCCCACTTCTCTCCAGCTCCAGCCCAGGAATGCAGGCAATCACATGGTCACACATATTATTCCTTTACCCGACATTACTCACCGTAGATTTAATTTTTGTGCCATTTGGCTCATATGGGTTTGATTAGTTGAGATTTGCAGCTGGTCAGAAGTAGTTGCATTTTGGGAAGACACTGGAAAAACATTTGGGATGACAGGTGAGAGTTTACTTTCCCTCACCAACAGGCATGAGTCTTCTAAGAGAGGAGTCCACAGTCTGCTCTGACTTGCCAGTTAATTGTCTGAACGCTAATTTCCCAAGCCATGCTGAAAGTCTTTAGAATTCTTTACAAGACAAAATGTAAGTAAGCGTGTTTTCTGTATGGTATGTTTATGTTCTCTGAGATATCAGTATTTTACCTATTTAGTCTAATTTTGAACAATTTTGTTTTCTAATTACAGATAAATCCTTTAGCTGAGCAACCGAACGTGTTCCCTTTTAACCTGTATTCTTTCTTTTCTACCTTTCTTTTTCTTCTTTTTTAATGCTCTTTAATGGCCCTGTTGTAACTGTGGTTGAACCACATCTAAGTATAGCACAAGTGCATTTCTAATGCACATTGGCATTAGCAACCACTTGCTCATGTAAAGGACCAAGACACGCATTTAAAAACACCTATTTCCAATACGTTTCAAATCACAGTTTTTATTGGCTGTTAGCACCGATAGTTTCATCTGCTTCAAAATAAAAACATCCAACAGGGAGTTGCTTGCTGTGGATAATAGGTCTTGTAGACAGTGGCAGGACAAACAAAGCATAAGGAATAACACATGGGCACTACTTTGTATTTTCTCGGGCTTTAATATTGCCACATATGTTTACATTGTGTATAGGCAGCTTCTCTCTTGTTTACTCTTGCGCTATTACTTGTAAGAAAATGCAATTTGTAAAAAAAATTGTCATTGCCACAGAATGCAGCCTTAATTCGATATTAATGAATTCTCAAGCAATAAAAGGTAGTGGCAGCTAATTGTATCTTAATATTTATCTACTACCTACTGGCATTTTTACAGTATCAAATGGTAGCTCATGCCATAATCTGATAAAAATTTTGTAGTAACCATAACAGTACTGCACCTATGCCAAAAACCCAGACACAGTGTTTAAAAGAGCAAATAGCACCCTCCAGCACTTAATAAACATATCAAATGCAAATTGGAGGAAATTATTTAATCAGTCTATAGGCTAGTTAATTTTGATGATTATTCACAGTTCTAGTAGCAATACTTTAAGTGTGGAATAAGTTAGTACCAAAATTGTCATGACACCAAGGTCATAAGCAGAATTTGAAACTTGCTGCATAGAGGAAATTATCTTCCTGATTGAATGAAGGTGCAGCTTCAAAGCTCCTACAGCAAAAGGAGAGTTCTTATGTAATTTTCCAGATTCTTCTATAATCCTGAAATTGCCTGCTCTCAGATATTATGCAACAAGAGATGGTTTGGTATTAACCTGCATGATGATATTCGTATTGAGACTTGAAAAACCTTTGTTTTCTAAATTTTTTAAAATCTGCATTTCCTGGAGAAGAGAGATTTCGGCTGGAGTCTCCCCAAAGCGTACAGTGAAGAAGAGACTGAGAGTGGCAATGCTGTGAAGCTAAGAATGAGCAAGAAACATGTGCAAGACAGAAAAGGAGAAAAAAAATCTATTGGTTTTGGTGGAAGTTGCATTGCCTTTCCTAAATAGATGTATTTTGGTGATTTTGTTCATATATTAAACTCTCGTTTCCTGTGTAGGCTATGATCCATCTCAAGGAGCTCATTCAATGTGTCCCCTGGGCCCACACTGGGCAGTTAATCTTGCACAACGTGGAGAATTGGTCCTTGTCAGATGCACGTTGATTTACACAGATTTGGTTAAGAAAGGAGCATATGTGTTACAAAGAACCATAAGTCAGTGTTCGGAGAACGTGTCCTGGCTTTGGAGATCAGGGTCACACCAGAATTTGTCTGGCCTAGACTAAATATCTGATAATGAAAAGTCATGCATTCCAGCATTTACCCACTGTACTCACCAGTACTTGGCCCACAAGCCAGGAGTAACAGAAATTTTGACATGTTGGATTGGTTTGTCCCTAGTGATTCACAGGTAAGAGTAGGTATCCTCACCAACCCTGTTGCCTGGCTATGGTTCATTCTCTTCTGGTTTAAGTGAGAGTCACTCAGCTTGGTTTCCACAAAGGGTGCTGTCTCTATCAGTGCTTGTGCAATCCTGGCACCTGCAGCATCCACGTACCATACAGACCCATTTCTTCTGGGCTCTGGAAAGAAGAGCAGCATTATCACCACTTTATAGGCAGGGAGTGGAGGAACAAAGAGATTGCAGGATTTATCTCGGGCACTAAGAAGGTTACAAAGTACAAAGCTCGTTACTTCCGAAATCACAGATCACTGCCTTCTGCTGCAGGACCAGGTTTCCTTTTCAGTCATAGCCTTCCCCAGAATGCTGCCTGAGCATGAGTGAGGTAGAGTTAAAATGTTTTCGGTTGTTATCTGGGAAGGGAAACGCACTGTGCTCTGTTTGAATGGATTCAGTATTGAAATGAATTTAGAAGCCCCATATTGTTGGGGCTTTTACCGTATGGATTAGCAGCAGCCACTGAAGATTGATGTTACCTTCCTTGCCTGCTCGAACCTGGTCAGAAGAGGCACATTCCATGAATGTGCAAGAATTTCTGGCATGAATTCTTGTACATGCACATTTGCATTTTGGCTTCTGTGCATGCTGTTCATGCACTCACCGCTTTGAACTCTGCTTTTCATGAGTAATTCTGACAAAAAAAAAATCATTCCTTCATATATACACATAAAGCAAGCACATAAGAGGCCAAATGAAAGTAATTTTGTAAGTTTTTTCTTTATTTATTCATCTTGCATTCCATTCTCAGCCCTGGCTACACAGTCTGCTAGAAAGTAGAAATTTTTGGAGTAGAAATTATGTACCCCTCTCAAGATTTCTAAAGGAAGATCAGCCAGGACTCAAAGGAAATCTTGTTTAAGAGTCAAAGTTGGTCCAGGGCAGGACTCATAGAGGGTTTAGCAAATGAGAATTTCTCCTGGCATGGTTAATTTATGTCCTCTATGCATGACTTAAAATTGAAAACATGAGCCTATCAGAAATCTTTCATTTTCAACAGCTGCATGGAAGACATGACTACTTCCAAATGTAAGAGCAGGTACTGATCCTTTTAAACTGGTTCCTTTAGTCCTGCTCTAGGCAGAAGACACCTGTCACTGTGATGCTGGTCCTGCGGAACTTTTCAAGTCCTAACCATTACTCTTTTCTGTAAGAGGAATGCATAAGAGTACTGAAAAGAAGCACAGGACAGTTAAGGAACTAGGGGTGCTGAGCTGTATTTGCATTATTTATACTACTTTTATATAACCACAACAATAGTGATTGTAACATGATTTACACTGTCAGGAGAGAAAGAACTAGACCTTCTTTTACTGGGAATCATTAAAAAAATGAATACATAAAGTAGGCAGTACACTCTGCCTGCACATTTTTATTTCAGAGCTTGCGCTGAAGGGTGTCGAAGCAAGTGCTTCCTTGTAAATCCATTGCGGAGAGCAAATGAATCCCAGGGACTGTCGCTCCTTGTTGATCGTCAGTGGGCGTAGATGCAGTAGATGTAAAGGTCTATGACTCACTGAGCTAGCTAAGGTGAAACCAGATGAGAGGAGATAATTGCACCATTATAAAAAGAATTATCACAGTTTGATTACAGAAAAAAAAAATCTTCTAATGGTGCAGTAACTCTTGGGAACTAAAATATGAGATGGGACTGAAAGTGAGGAGTTCATGTCAAGGAATAGCAAAATGTCCCTTTTAATTGATCCATTTTAATCAGACATGCCAAAAAGATGATTTCAAGGATTGAAGGTATAATTGGTCAAAACAGCCTAAGGTACTTCCCTGTGCCAGTTCTGATTACAATAAAAAAGAAGACTAATCAAAGAGACAAATTGACAAGGGCAAGAAATTTATGAATCCAGAGATTACTGGAATACTTCATGGAAGAGATGATGCAACCTTCTGCCTTATGCATGAAAATAGATACTGAGTTAAAAAATTTCCCATCTAGTTCGATGACCTGTAAATTGAAGAGTGAAAGGGAGGGGCTGCGGGTAATTCAGACTGATATGAGAAATTATAATACTTAAGGCAATACCAAGAATGCATTTCCTTTTGACAGACGGTGAAGGGTTATTTAGTGTCACAAAGCCCAGAAAGCATGTATATAAAATGCAGAAAGTATTTGGGCAATTAAGAAGAAAAAGGAAATGTGGTGTAAATTAATGGGCATCCATGACCTTTATAGAGTACATGAAACACTTGTCAGGATGGTTTTCATACCAGCAATGACATTATAAGCTGACTACAATTTAAGCTGCGAAGGCAGAATGAGGAAGAAAATAAACATTTGAAGCACACTAACAAAACCCTGTCATTTTCTCTTTCCATCTGGGTCTGTGTGGACGTTTCAGTAGTGGTATATACTAAGGTGAGTAGCAATACTTGGGGAAGTACCAAGATTTGAAGCACCCCTTTGATAATTTCCTGCTATCTCGGTCTGAGTCCACAGCTTCAGGGGTGCAGATTGGCGGGAAGAAACCGGCAGCAGTTTTTGAGTATCACCTTAGGGGTTGTAACAGAGGGGCGACATTCACAACTCTTATCCCAAAAGTTTATTTCTGTGAAGGTGGTTCAGAATTGGCAAAGACATATCAGTTCTCAGGCGGGAAGGTAACTTTATATGGCTCACGTGAAGAGAGAAAGGTGTTTCTTATGAGGTGCCTTCACAGCCAACATTTGATTTGAGGCTCTCCAACACTGTGTCCCAGTGGCCTTGGTAAAGAATAAGACATGACACTCCGCTCTTGTTATAGATCGCTAGGGAGAGCAGTTCAAAGAAACCTCAGTTGGAGGTGACAGATAAGAGAGTCCATCAAACTCAGTCCATCCTCCTTTGTCTCTGCCTCCCCAGCTCCCTGCACCTCTGGAACAGCTGAAAGGAAAAGGGAAACTCAGACTTGCATGTTACAAATCTTATCCAAAGCACATCTGTAAATGACAGCCTCTGCCTTCAAGAGTATTCAATGCTTACTCCTTGTTCAGTGCAGCTGTAGCCACATAATGATGTTACTTCAGGGCTTGCTAGAACATAATATTAAATATGATTCCAGATATTGACGTGCATCCTCACTTGTTGGATTTAAAGTTAATAATATCCTGACACAGCCCTGGTTCAGGCAAATGGATATCTTTTTTTTTTTTTTTATGGGCTTTCCATGAGAAAAAAAACCAGGAGATATTTCCCACATAGCTAATGGTCACAGGTGGAAATGAGCACTGTTCAAAATGCTGCTCACCACAGGAAAAGCATTGATAAGGCATTGATAGAGGCAATCAAATGCATCACAGAAATTACTGTCAAGCAACAGCACAGCCTCACAGAGCAAGGAAGTGTGTGCATTGATCCCATCAGGGGCTCTCTGCTTTCAGGGCAGTGCCACATCTGGAAACAAGAAGCTGCACCTTATTAGGATGATGAAAAAACAAAGGGGCATTTTGGGATTGTGCTACTGAGCAGACTGATGGAGTTTCAGTTAGATTGGAAGCTGTAAGGTAAATCCCACTGCTCTGGTGGGATAGGTTTTGGGGGACAGGCAGTGACCAGACAAGTAGGTGGCCCAGAGGATTAGGAGGCACTGCTTCTCTGGATTTTCCCCTTGATATCAGTGTAAGTCCATTTGCATTCACTGTGAACATTCATGTCTGAGCGACCTGTGCTCAGTTGTATTGTGGATCCTCAGCTCTGATTTGGGGATGATGCATTTCAGGGTGACTCAATCTTACCCTCCGTGGTGTGACTGGTAAGTTCTGTCAGCTGAAGTGGTCCAGCCAAAAGCCATAGCCCTAGGAAGGGGGCTACAGTGGTTTTAGCCCTTCCCCAAGTACCATGGGTTAAGAGCTTCTCTGGCATGGCATGAAGTGGCTTCAGTCAGCTCTTAGGTTGCTGGTGGCTCTGGGTGTTTTGTCGCGCGCTGGCAGGATTTCCTGAGCGGTGCAGGGGATTTCTGCTTTAGGAGAATGTTTGGCTGATGATGTGTTTGCAACTTCTTTGGGAATGTCCCCTCGTGAGCGTCTCGGGCCTGAGAGGCTGCAAATCTTACCCTGGCTCAGTGCTTGGCAGGTTCTCTCTGTGGTTTTCTGCCTTGTCTTTAATAATACGGTCAAGTGAAACAGCCGTGCGCAAATATGTGTATAAATATATATATATATATATACTTTATGCACATCTGGACTGTAGCCACTCTAAAAACAAGTAAAACAAGTTAGAGTACATACGTTACAGAAACACGTATCAGTTTATTTTACAGGCTATGTAAACTATGTTAACTCCTGAGGAGCCACACTTTGGTCCCTCACCTGGTTTTGTCCCTCTCCTGGTTTCTGGAGGAAGATTAACTGTCTCTACTTTGCTCTTTTTCATGCAACGTGCATAAGCAAAGTTTGTTGTCTTTGTTGTAAGGATATTCTGTTAAGAGCAAGAAGAGAAAAGAATGTTGGAAAGACTTCTATCATTTGCAATGTAGGCAGGGACATGGTTTGAAGCTGACAACACAGATGGAATAGCTGACCTTAGGCTGGGTAATGCACACTGTTTCTGAAATAAACTCTGAAGTTCCCCAGAAGAAACCAAAGAACTATTCTGGGTTATCACCTGGGTTTTCCAAGAGCTCTAAGTACTGAAGCTGAGGTAGGTGATAAATAATGACTTGTTAAGAGCTTCAGATTGCAAGAAAGATAAACCTTACAAAATCCAAACCCCAAGATCCTATAGACATACACGAACAGGAAGACATGGACTCAATTTTTCCATCAGTTATATGTCTGATCAGTAAGCACACAACCACACATACATAGCTCAGCAGAAGATACACATGCAGACGTGTCTAGGTGTTTACTTTACTGAATTCATTACATGTCTATGTAATACCGTGCAGACATGCAATAAAATATTTGGAGATAAATGTGGGGACAGAAAATCTGACCCAGAGTGTGTGTTTTAAATAAACAAATATTTTTCCTTTGGGTTCAGTATTGTAACAGGCATGGTAGTGCTTTGACATGTCATAGCATAGGTTAGCAATAGAAAAAAACAGTTACTTTGTAAATGATTAGAATTTTGCTTTTCTGCTGCTGATTTTAGCCTTTATTTTTTTGCACATCATTCTATGTTTGGTAGAAGTTTGGTATATCTGTATAAATACAATGATAAATACTACTTTTTAATACTTTGAATAATACATTTCATCAATGTTCCCTCTTTAGGAGAAGTATTTGTTTCTTTGAGAGGCAGTTTCAATAGCATGTGGCAGATTATTTTAATAAAACAAAGTGAGATCAATATCATGGAAGCAGGATTAAATGTCTTTAAGGAGATCTTCACATCTTAACCCTTTGTATGTGGCTTCATATTTTGAAGTGGAGAGATAAATAAAGGCGAATCACAGAATATGATTCCCCTGTTCACTTGTATTCAGGAAGGTAAAGATTGCTTGAAATATGTATGATGAAGCTGGGTTTTTCATAAAATAAAGTAGAAGAGGTTATTCAGTGAGCCCAAGAAAGCAGTCTTCCTGAAGGCAACAACCAAGAGGCTGCAGGTGATGTAAACAGATTATATTTCTTGGAGATTAAAGTTAGGTTTCTGACATTTGAGAGAGTCTATTAAAAAATGCACTGTGCTCACTATCATCTGTGGCCAGTATTGATTGCTGAGCTGTTTACTTGTAAAAGGAATTCTTTCTGGTCAAGTGATGCAGTTTTAGGAAAGGAATGACCTCTGCAGGACGAGGGGGCGTACAATTATAAATCATACAAAATGCGGTTGAAACTCTCCCACTGGCAAGAGAAAAAATCAAATTAAAGCAAATATTGTATTAAAGGAGTTTCAGTGGATGCCTTGGAGAGCTCTGATTTTCATGTAAATGCTCATTTAGACTGAAGTTTACTGCCTCCTCAGAATAATGGTGGAGAAAAGAAAAGCATATTTAATTGGAAAGGAAGGGAATGCCAAGGAAACAGATGAATTGCAACTCACTTTCTAGATTTTTTCCTGCAGATCTAGTGGCTATGATAGCTCACTGTCTTAAATTGTTCGAAGCAAAACGGTAATTGAACTTCAATCCATATAATTCGGGAAATTTTTCTTTTCTTTTTTTTCTTTTTTTTTTTTTTTAATCTTTTTCACGTCTTCTAGATTATTGCAGCTTTAGCTAATTTTCCTGTCAGGTCCTTTTGCGTGTCCTTGTGGGAATTGCCTAGTGATTGACAGCTTTGATCTGGAAATTGTTGCAGCTAAACTGCTACAATTCGTATGGAGAGAACTGCCAAATAATTTGACAGATCAATGCCAAGAAATGACGTATGAGGATCTGTCAGACAAAGTTTTTTAGAGGAACCATCCTTTGAGCTTTGCTTCTGGTGGGCTAACAAGAGCTGGCAGCACCCCTGTTCTGCAGAAGCAAAGTGCTGGGATGGGCTATAGCTGCTGTAAGTAAATCCCTGTAAAATTATCATCAGAAACCAGAAATGAAGGATTTTTCAGTGACGGCACCAGCTCACAAGCAAACAGTTTTGTGCCTGAAAGAGTGTGAAATTGGTGTAAAATATTTCCTGAAATGAGATTTTTTAATAAGAAACCCAGGAGTAAATAAGATAATTTTATCTGAGCACTGCATAAATATAAGAGAAATCAAACACACTGTACTTCTGGTTTCTTTTCTTTTCTTTTCTTTTCTTTTCTTTTCTTTTCTTTTCTTTTCTTTTCTTTTCTTTTCTTTTCTTTTCTTTTCTTTTCTTTTTTTTTTTTCATTTGCACACGAAAAATACCCCGAAAGTTATAGAGATTTACACTAACCGTAAGAATCAACACAAGTATGAATGTCATGGTAGGCTATCAGGCAACTGAGGCAACACACGTTCAAACCTAACTGAGTAAACATATTTTATTTGCATTCGAGCTAATGCCTTGAAACTGGAGTTAACCTCGCAGTGCTGAACTCGGGGCAGGTGCAAGGCTGTTTCCCTAATCCAACAAACTGAGATGGCGACTGCGTAGCCTGAACTATCCCGTTCCTAAACCTTTTGTTGCTTTTATCTGTGTATGTGGAGATTTAACGCAGCGGGGTATTGAAAATCTCATCAAGTTCAACGGCGTAAACCTTACAAAGAGCTTTTCATCATTAAGCGTTTCCATACTCTATAATGTGCAAGGTAACGTGACCGTACTTTGAGGAGGATTTAAGCAGGAGAAAGTGTCCCGGTGCCTGAAGCTGGCAATGTCCTAATTAAAGATGCATAGAAGAAAATTTAAGGGAGTAGGTTTTAGGAGGGAGGGAGGGAAGGAAGGAGGCCATCCCTTGCAGAAAGACGTGACGCTCCAGCCGCCAAGCCCAATCACCGGGGAGCAGGAATGCATAAACAGGAAGAGGCAGGAAAGGAGAAGTCATTTAATTGTGGGCTAAAGAAGAAAAATGCCTCCCAGGAGGTTTATTCTGGATGGCTTATAGGAGCAGGGAAGATGTCCCTGAGAGCTCTCTGGGTTGTGCCTGTCCTGGAGCAAGTTAGAGCCACCACTCAGACTGAATGGTGAGATGATGTAGCAGCAGAGGAAACTAAGCATATTCATCAACTTTTTAAAAATATTTCCTGCCATGTTATCCTCTCATAACTTTTTCAATTATCCTCCCATCTTGACAAATTCCTTCTTCAAAACCAGCCCACAATAGATTTTTCTAGGGTGCCCAACTGAAAGAGGAGGAGTACTACAAATTCTGGAACACAAGGAGCCTCAGCTGAGCTGTGAGATCTGGTTCTTGTTTGGCTCTGCCAAAGAGTCCCATTAGGACATTGCATAGCTGCTTAAACTAATTTTTTCACAGGTTACCCTTAATTTAGTCTTTTACAGACACTTGGCCATGAATTCTGGTTTTCAGACATATGAGCAGTTACATCTGTAATGAACTCTGAATGCCTGAAACATTATGTAGTGGTAAATGCTCTGAGAAAAACAAATAATGACTCAGAACAGACACCAAGAATAGTAGAAACTTTGGAACTATTCCCCAGGTTTTAGATTTTTTTTCAAAATGTTGTTAATAGTATCACCTCAGTTCCCAGCGTGCTGTGAAAATGAAATCATTGATGTTTGCAAAGCACTCAGGATGGGTAGTGATGAGCGCCATGAGCAAATTACTCCACCTGCTTTGTCTTTTCTGCCTCATTCCTGTCTTCATGCTCCTTCTCTTGGTGTTGGCCCCTTGCACTTTGCCCACTTGGCTGGTGTAAGGCTTGATACCAAGGTACTTGGTAGCAGGGACTGGTGGCAGGTCAGCTCCTGTCTTGCTTGTGCCCAAATCCCACCCTGCCACAGAGCTGGCTTCTGCTCTCCAAAAAAACAGAGAGGTTCAGATGTGCTCCATGAGGCCGGCATCCTCACAGGCAGCATCTGTTCAAGGCTAGAGCAAGCCCACACTGACTGGAGTCCATCGCAATTTTTATGGTGTTCATCCTTTAACCAAATGTGGGTGGAACTGCACAGAGAAGATGTTCTTTGACAGAGCTTCTTGTCCTTGCCCTGAAGTTATGAGAGGGCACTTGGTTTTTCAGCAGGAAGCTTGTACCCCAGTCTGCTCCTTAGAAACCGCTGAGCTAATTCAGCTGAAATTTGTATTTTAAAGTGAAAGCAAAGAGAAAAATTCACTTGCTACGGAGATCTTTTGTAGCGTTTGGAAATGTCACGCACAATTGGAAGTGGGCTCTTCAAAGAGGTTGGCAGCCTTATTAATATGTAAAACTACTGCTGTGCTGATATTAGCAGTGCAGGTAGGAGTCACACATCTAAATGCACCCAAACTGGGTTCTTCTGGATATAAGCTGAACAGAGAGATGCATTTTGTCACTGGGAGCTTTGGAGAGCTTGGGAAGAAAGCAAAATTTGCTTACTTGAGATCCTGAGGTGCCTGACAAAACCCTAAGGTTAGTCCTGCCTTGAGGAGATCAGTTCCCCAAGTCCCTTCCAACCACAATTTTGCCATCATATTTTCATCATGTAAACTTCCAAGTGTTTCATACTCTGGTTTTCAGGATGCTTGTATTTCCTAGAAATGGACCACTGCTGTCTATTTAGAAAATTGCTTTTGAAGACCAGCTATGGCACACATTTTTAATTGATTGATCTTGAAAAAAAGGGTTGAGAAACTCAAGGAAAGATATTCTCCTGTCACCTCTTAAAGCGTACTACATGTGTGGTGGGCTATCTTTGCCACAAAATTGTTTAACCATGCTGTGCCTTCTTCCCGTGATTTAAACCGCTCTGTATGGAGTGTGAATACCACCATGATTCTAGCAATAGGAGCAATCACAATGGTAATATTCTGCCATTTCTAAGAACTACAAAGTAAACCCCAATAAATAACAGGCTAGGTCTCAAAGCAATAAACATGCCATGGTATGAAAATCATCTCTTTTTTCATAGATACAAAAGTTAAGTGTGATTTAATGTTTCATACCTTCATTGTATCACTATCATCCTCCCAGCAATCACCCACGATAAACTGTTTCACTATTTCAAACTGTGTATAATATTTAGTGTTGAGGAAGCAATGTATTTGAGAACAGTCAGGCTGAAAATCTGTTCACAATAAAGATTTTTCAAGTGTCTCTATTCCTTGTGTATATATATATATGTGTATATATATATGTATGTATATATATTGATTTTTGTTTCAAATTTAGAACTACTTAGGTTCTAAAGAAGTCAAGTACCAACGTGCCCTCAGCTCTGATGGCAAAACACTGAGAAAATGGAGGTTATAGGTATGTTGTGAGTCCTGCATACGAAGTATGTGGTAAAAATAAGAGAATGCAGACTGTGAGGGCCTGCTGCAAATCTCTGAATACACCCTGAAAAACTAAAGCATGCCAAAAATGTCTAGTTGCTTGTACAACTGGTTGCACAACATTGACTCCCCTTTGGTCTAGCAGAGCTGTTGACCTGGACAATCTCTTTTAGTCTGAGCGGAGAAGTTACAAAAATTACTTTCTGGTAAAAGCCTGAGAATAGGGAGAGATTTGCTTAGCGTGCTTCTTCATAATTTTATAAATGTGTGTCTGTGCCATCAAAAAATCCTGCAAAAAATTATGCAGAGTAGGCTTTTGGGAATGCATGATGGTCTGAGCAAAGGGGCTTATCCCCAGCATCCAAAGATGATCTCAAGAACCTGAGCTCCAAACCAGCCTTTCTGATTCGCCTGGAGACAGACACATTCCCTTTCTTCCCCTTTCCTTCTGCACTCTTGGGGAAGGGGAATATGGTGCCATAGACTTTGTACCAGAGAATTAGCACCTCCAGAGCAGAATCAGCGACAACAAAAATGTACATGTTATTTCCTAACTACCTTCCCAGTCAAGCTGTAATGAGGCTTCTTAGTGAGCAACAATTAGGTCTGATTGTGTTGGGAATCAGAGCAGATAAGTTATTAGCAAAACAGTTATACTAGGAGAATCAAATGATCTTTTTTTAATCACAATAGTCTGTTTTCCCAGGCAGGATTTTTTTCTGTCTCTTCGTAGGCAGTGGATAAAGAAGCAACATGGTTTCCTGTGCGCTCATAAAGATATACTATAGGGTAATAAACCTGAATAATATTCATTTCCATTTGTTATAATGATTGTAATAAATCTACAAGGCACTGATGAAAGCAGTTGTACTAGCCTTACATCTCACAGAAGATAAAAAATCTTCTCAAAAGGACAGAATGGAGTGTTTATTATGCCTTCTTAATTTTAAGTACATTTAAAAGAATTGCCATTTCCTTCTGTTGCCTCATTTACAAGCACCAAGTTAGGTAGTAATTATAAGATAATTCAGTAACACTCTAAAATAATGATTCAGCTAATTAATGCTGAATTACAGAGGCAGTCCTACACAGATACTTATAACACCCCCATTAACACTGACAGAGTTCATCATGATTATTCCAGCAAGCACTGAAGGAACTGAATGTGATTAGACCCTTTCTTGAATGCATTTTCTTTTTTTTTTCTTCTTTTTTTTTTCTTTTTAATAAAACTGTGGCCTTTTATACAGTTCTCTTTAGCACAGGTGTCTTAGGGAGGAAATGGGGCAGAGGAACCTTCCTCCTACATGCATCAGTTGCCTTCTGCAATTTTCATGAGATCTGTGGGGCCTAAACTGAGATACTACACTGGCCAATGGAACCACAGCCACAAAAGGGTGTAGCCTTTTAGCTATGAGCTGTGGACAAGGGTCATGTTGCCCTTGTCCACAAAGACACCATGAAGATACACTGTGGTATCTTTGAATTTGGCTGAGGTTGGTGTAGGGCAGAGGACAGGAAGGACTTCTCACCAAGGTCGGGTTTTGTTCCTTCTCACTCATGGTCAGCCTCAGCACCGTGAGGCTCAGCATCCTTCTCTTTTATTTCTCCCATTTTCTCTGGAGACTCAGTTATTCTGGATCGCTGTCTTATGTTTGCTGGAGCTTTGTATTCTGTAAATGCTATCACATTTGTATATGCTGCATTTGTGCCTCTCTGTGGGAAATGGAAAGGAGGCTATATGAAGGCTCTTAAAATAGACTCAGCTTTTTTTAAAAAAATATTTATTTTAAAATGGGCAAGAATGTTATATATAAAAAAAGTAGGTCCAGTAATTTTATTTGCATGGAGAGAAGTACGGGTCAGGGTAACACAATGTATCATGAGGATTTCAAGACAGCATGTTCAGATGTCATAGAATCATGAAAGACTTTGGGTTGGAAGGGACCTTAAAGACCATCTAGTTCCAACCCCCCTGACATGGATAGGGGTACTTTTCACTAGCCCAGGTTCTTCAAAGTCCCATCCAGCCTGGCCTTGAACACTTCTAGGGCAGTCCCAAGCAAATTTTGTTGGTTTTACTAGCTGCAAGCTGATGTTGGCACTTTGAATGAAGTATAATTCATTGCTGGCAGAGATGACTCTGGAAATGACAGGAATCCACCCCTTTATGCCAGCTGCCTGGACATCAACCCCTCCATGTGCTCTCTTTCACGGGCAATATTTACAAGACTTTTATAGAGTCGCAGCACTATTCTGCCATAAGGATCTGCACCCTCAAATGTTCAATGTGGGCTCGAGAAGAAAGAAGCTAGAAATCGTATCTAAATATACTGCTGGGAAATTGAATAGAAACTCATCCAATTACAGAGCCTTGGCGAATAGTTTTTGCCCCAAACTTGTGATTTTTTGTTTCTAAGTGGGAGTTGTGCAGAGGCTAATGTGCGAAAATTCCTGCAGCGGGGCCCGCGGGGCTTCCGCTCCCGCCAGCGGAGAGCAGGCTCTCGGCGGAGGCAGGCCAGGAGAAGCACAGCGTGAGGTGGCAGCAGAGCTGCTTCAGCCTCGTGGTTCTGGCTGCAAGATGGGAATAGTCTGGCGACGGTCCTCGCTTCCCCGCGGGGGGCAATGGGTGATGGATCCGCGTGCTGGCACCGCGTCCGCAGCCCAATGATCTCCAGCTGTCCGAGATGGCAGCCGCCGGCGTTAGAGCCAGTTCAGAGCTGGGCTTTATGGTTTCTTTGGGTTACCAAACGCCCCTTTCGTGCTGGCCAGAGGATCTTAAAAAATGCAATGCTATGGATACAGAGGCAAATTCAGGCTTGGCAGAACAGAGTTGCTTTCACTTATGTAAGGGCTGAATCTGCCTCCCGTTGTTTTAGTGGCTAGTTACTTCCCCTCTCTTCAGTGTGAAAGTATTGCTGTCCCAGGCAGATAGAGATATTGCTAAAGCATGTTCATCCAGCCCTGTGGAATCAGTAAAAGCTGGAATGGGTTCAGGTGGAAAATTACAGGATCAAAATCAGGATCAGGGATCAGGGTACCAGACTCGAGGGACTGAGGCTCTGCTTGTGACTGTGCTGCAATCTGTGAGGCAATAACCTAATTTTCCCACTTTCTCGCTTGTCTATCTGCCAAAAGGGATGACAATCTTTTGCTCATCTATTTTACCTATTCAAAGTAGAATATATAGTGAAATGTAAGTAACAATAACAGAACATTAAACAAACGGGCCTGGGAGTTTAGAAATTACAGAGGTGAGTAGAAAGAATCAACCCAAATATCTCGAGAAAGAGAGTAGAAATTCCAAATACAGTCTGGAAAACTGCAGTGAAAATCCTTGCTTAGCTACAAAGCTGAGGGCAGGTTTTGGGTAGCACTTTCTTTTTCCTTGCCTATAAAAGTGTGGGGGAGTGGGGAAGAGCTGACTCCTGTCCAAGAGCTGGAGGTACAGAGCTTTTGTGGACTGTTGGTGACAGATGTTTTGCTAAAAGGGGAAACCCTCCGTGCACACAGGGTAGTGGTCCTGTGACACCTGGAAATCCAAGGTGGCTGAGGTATTAGAAATGCCTTTGGAAATTCACTGAGTGGTAACTACTTTCCCAACAAAGGGATAAATTTATTCCCCGATGAATGAACTGTGGTCAGCCAAGGAAGAATTTCAGAGATCATGTATTTGTTGCAGAGACTAGTGAAAGAGTGGAAGAAATGGGCCAATCTGGCCCATGTAAAGATAAACAGTGATTAGAGAAAGGAAACAATCCAAGGAACAAGCTGGATTTGGCAAGAACACATCAACACTATGTTTTCCAACTCTGCAAGTTTACAGCCTCTAGGCAAGACCAACTCCAGTGGAAAGCTTCAGCCAGCAAACTGCGAACGCTTTAAAAAACTGATGATAGGCTCTTTGGGAGCCTCTTCGGGAGGAAGATTCTTGTCTGGCAAAATGACTTGCATACTTCTGGCACTAAACAAACCATGTCTAACTCTGGTGCTTCTGTGGTCGCTCATTGCCACACTATTTTTGTGCCTGCCTGCCCTAACCCGTGCTAAGCCTGCAGTCCCTGCGGCAGAGCAGGCAGCTCTCTCCAGCTTGCCGACAGAAGGCAGAAGTTTAAATTTGGGCTTGAGGAAGGATTCTTGATGAAATCCAGAATAACAAACCAAAGCCTGCTCTTGACATTAGTTGTACAAGTCAGCAGGAAAAACTTGTATGGCAGCGATGCTGCCCAGCATCGCTGCTGCAGCAAGGGCTGAGCATGATTCTGGGACTCCAACAGCAGCCCACGCCACAGGAGCAGCAGCCCACGTTCCCAGAACCCCCAAATGCAGCAGCCACTGCTTCCCCCACTCACACGGGCTGTTCCCATCAAGCGCTGCAGGCAGCAGCCAACCCTGCTTGTCTTCCAGCACACCTCTGCCACCAGCTGTGTTGGCCAAGCAGCCACCCTCTGCTCCCTGACAGCATCTGTCACCCAGCCCCGTGGAGACAGAAGTTCCAACTCCTGCTCTTCACCTGGAGGTCAGCTCTTCCCTTTTGGGTGGGGAAGAAACACAGTGTCTTTGGGTGCCCCTCCTCCTTAATGAGGAAGGCTTGGCCTCAGATAAATCCCGTGCTTTATGGGGCTGGAATCTCCAGCCTTGGAAAGATGGAGAGGGATTTTTCACAGGAGCACGTAGTGGAAGAATGAGGGTGAATGGCTTTAAACTGAAAGAAAGTAGGTTTAGATTAGATATTTGGAAAAAATTCTTTACTGCGAGGGTGGTGAAACACTGGCAACCATTGCCCAAAGAAATTTTGGATGCCTCATCCCTGGAAGTGTTCAAGGCCAGGTTGGATGGGGCTTTGAGCAACCTGGTCTAGTGCAAGGTGTCCCTGCCCATGGGAGGGGCGTTGAAACTAGGTGATCTTTAAGGTCCCTTCCAATCCAAATCATTCTTTGTTTCCGTGGTTCTATAGGCTCTTGGGGAGGTTGTATTCCTTATGGCCTTTGCTGAAGCAAAGTAGTGTGGAGACAAAGATGTTCAGTGTCAGTGAGGCTGGCTCTGAAGACTGCTGTTTATGGCACCCCTGAGTGGGAAGGAAAGCCTCATTTCACTTGATCTCTCTTTTCAGAAAACTATTAAAATTTGAAATGTATCTAATTGGGCTGTCAGGGGAGCCGAGGAAAAGCTTGTGTGATGTTTAAGAGTAAGATATCAGCACTACTCTAAAAGTCTGGAATGGCACAGAAGTAGTGCTTGAAGGACAGCGAGGCAGGGATTTGGGGATACAGGCATCTGGGGCAGTTCTGCTCCCTGGTCCTGCAGGGCAGGTGTGTGATTTGCCTGAGATTTCACAGGCAGTCTGTGATTGTTAAGGTAACTTGCCAGGTTTGAGGTTTGCTTCACTGGTACCTCCCAGATTACAATATTTGTGTCACAGTGTCAGCTATACACCTCTTGTGTTTGCCCTGAATTCTGTGTGATTTCTACATTTGGATATGCACACACTAAATAACAGCAATCCAAAATAATCCATCCTTCCACTTCCCAGTGCAGCAAGGAGGCGTGACCTCCTGGGAACCGCAGGGGCCAGCAGAGAGAGATGCAGGCAGGGGAAGCATGGGGTGGGATCAGTGCCTACCATCACTTCTGTGAAATAAGATGTCTCCTTCAAGCAGATCTATGGATTCCCATTAGGGAATAAGGTGATTTTTTCCACTCTCTGTGTTAAACTCCCATTGTAGATCAACCTTTTTGCTGAGCAACTCATACTGAGCTTGAGCCAGGTCTGGGTCCTCACTGTGTGTGTTTGGAACCCACTAAATATGTGACCATCTTACCAAATCGACCCTTGTGTTGTTCCTGAACACCTCCTTAGGCCAACACACAGGCACTGCCTGCTTTTCTCATGTTTAAAGATCTTGTGCCTCTGTGTTGTCACATGCTTTTTACAGATTCACTGGGAACTCTAAAGGGCTGACTTGTAGCTCGGTGTGATTTACCCTGTTGTTTTCTGCTGTGCAAAACTGTTTGTCAGTGGAGCTGCGATTTCGGGAGGATGTTTGCACAGAAATATAATGAGGCTTGGCTGGTCCTCGGGAGCAGGAGTGATTTTGAATGGCTGCTGACCTCGCGGGGAATCTGGGCTGCAGTCGGGCAGAAACCACTGAGCTGGAAACAAAAACCTGGAGAAACTAACGCAGCCTCTCCATCTTCTGCTCCGAGCTAGTAAAGAGATAGTTTGTCCAAAAGTCAGCAGCAAATGCTAGAAGATTCATTCATAGTTCTGCCTTTGAAAATTATTTTCAATAGTAATACCACTTTTTTAAAATAGGTCTGCACTTCTTGGTGTTTGTGTAAACTGTTCACTTGCAAATGAGCTGGCCTTCTCTTTGGGTCTGTTCTGATGGCTAGCTTTGAGTTTGCTCTTTCTCCTTGGTATGGGTTAGACCCCTGCACAGGCTCTGCAAAGCAGAGGGTGCTTTTACGCTCCTGGAACTACAGAGAGAAAGATTTATTTGTTTTATAGTCAGGTTTATTAGTTCCCATTCTGTTTACAGCTAATAGCAATGACTTTCTGATTTCCACTGTTACACAATACATACAATTACAGGTAAAATATATGCAGGAGCTGTTTTTGAATCAGAAGCATGATAAAACCAGTGGTTTTGTCCAACAGTAGTTTTTCTGGCCTTTTTTAGCAGTTAGCAATCTTATGGTAATAAATCACATTTTGCATTATGAGGCTACAAAGGCTCGAACAAAAAGTCTGTGGGCTACAGAATTGGTCCTCACAGGGTTGCTCTGCCCTCTTTACAGCATCTTCTGTCTTGAAAATGAAGGGTTTGCTTACACTTAAAAGAAAAAAAAAACAAAAGAAGAAGAGTTGCCTTTGGCCAGAGATCAATCATGGAAAATTTCAGCCCCATCAGAGAATGTTTTGGAAACATATAAGGCTGTAAGCAGATGATCTGATCCTGGTGCCACTTAGCTCACAGCTGTTTGACTCCTGCCGTAACAGCAGCGAGTGCCGTGGATTTAACCGTGGATTTAACCATGGTTTGCCCCCATAAGCTGGGATCGAGCCCGGGCTGTGGGTTATCACACGTCTGCTCAGCAGCCTCGGCACTGGCACTTGCTGAGGGTGGAAAGAGACCTGAAAGGTGCTGTCACAGCCCTTGCTCTCCTGAGCAGCAGTGGTGAATGGGACTATTCATAGGCTTAAGGCCAGGACCCACCTACCTGTGCTATAAATAGCAAGCCGCAAATCTCAGAAGATAAAGTGCTTTAATTCAGGTGGAAATCCTAACTTTCAGGTGCTTATGTTGACCAGCTGTATTTGGCCTGCCAAATGCATTTTGGTTTGGTGTTTTAGCGCTTCAGGCACTGGGCTGAACTGCTACAAAGGGCAAATATTGATTAAAATAATATTAAGCTGCTCTGCCTAAATCATCCATCCCTTCTTATATGCATCAGGTTTTCCTAAGGATTGAGGGCTCTTGCAGAAGCTGGTGTTTGGAATATGCTGACCATTGGGACAGATTTGTCCAACTCACCAACACTCCCAAGACCTCTCCAGTCTTGGGCTGTTTGGTGGGTTTGTGCATCTGTGCCTGCTGCTGGCAGCAGGGGTAGCGGTGCCTTGCACCTCTCTGCAGTTTTCTTTCCTGTCTGAAAGAGCCTAAAGAGTCATTCTTGCGAGGAGGCAGGAGCAGCTGCCTCATCACACTGTCATGATCTTATGCCCTGGAAGTGAAGAAAATATGATAAATGGTTTGGTGAAGCTGATGCTTTTTTTTAAAAAAATAATCGTGTGTCCCTTTCAACCTCTAACTATACAGCTGTACTTACTTTATTTACTTGGGGTACAGCATTGAAAATGACATCTCTTGTGTATTTCTCATCAATGTTCCTGAGGAAAAGAAGGTCCCTAAATTTGCTGCTCCAATACTTATGGAAATTCAGGAGCTGGTCTTTTAAGCCAAGCTAGCACATCTTTGTGCTGGAGCTGTTGCTTGTCTCACTCTTCCGTGGGCATTCCTGGAGCAGCTGTCAGTGGCAGGACGTTGGGTGAAACGTAGCCTTGGTCTCACCTGCTAAAAATGCTTGTACGACCCAGTTTTTATGGGTGCAGTACCCAGCACAGATATCCAACATAATCTGTTCCTCTTCTTGGCCAACCTGTGCCATACAATACTTTCATGTCATTTGAACTACAAAATTAAATTCCAGTCTGGGATTTCACATACTCTGAAAAGAGCACCCTGTCAACAACTCTGGTGCACTTGTGCTGCAATTTGGGCAGATACTGGCTCCACCTGTTGTTTCATTTCCCCCATTAGTTATCTAGATGCCAGCCTCTTAGAGGCACCTCCTTCTGTTATAAATAAAACTTGAAATGAAAGACTATTGTGAAACTGTAGAACATACCCAATTCATACCACTCCAGGTCTTGGAGAGCCAAGTTGGATGGCTTCATGGGCAGCTTCCAACCTGTTGAAGATGTTACTTTTATCATGCAAATAGATGTGTCTGAAAATCTTTGTTGAAAACATTTGTTAAAGCATGGCAAAAAAGTTGCTGGTAACTAAGGAATCAGGACTGTTTAGCTATTGTCCCTAGTCACAGGGTATACTCAGTTTTCTTTCAAAAAGATACCTGGATACCTGCCAGGAGATATTTGTTTATTTTATTATTAATTTTGCCAATGTGCTGCTTGAAGTGGGTGTCTGATCTGATTTTCAGTCATCAAAATAAACGTCAATGTCAACAGCAAAAATGCAGGCCCTGATGGAAATTAAAATGTAGACCTTCTTAAGATTTTGTAGCTGATAAATGTTGTCCAAAAGCATTAATCATCTTAAATTCTTAAATCATTAGCAATGAAGCCCCGAGCCCTAGCAGAGCTGTCAGTGCTCTGCTGCCTGTGAAAAGCTGCACGTCACTTGTTGTTGCTGGTGAATCAAATCTTCACAATTGCTGTACAGATGTCGTATAAGAAACATTTAGTGACATGTCAAAGGAGGCCTTTTTTCTGGTTCTTTTCCTGCAAAATTCCTTCAAAGAGGCATCCCTGGATCTTGCAGACTATAGGTCCTGGGAAGTTCCAGAGAGACAGCTGCATTCCTGAGGATAGGTTTGGAGCATGTGCAGGTCCCTGCAGATTTACCCGAGTCAAGGAGTAACACTTCTTTTCAATGACGTCCTGGGGCCAGGACTTCCATCCATTAATTATGTGAAAGAGGACCTTCTTTAGTCAAACCTGCCAATTTTTAATGTAATTGAATGTCACCTTATCCTCATACGACTAGGGAAGAAAAGCAGAAGCTCTTGCTCAACATCCATTTGTTTTATGCCCTTACATATTTTTTGTGCCACTTGAGGCTTTGTGTGTCTGATAAAAGCAGGGAAAGGCTGTATTTACCAGAATTTGAGCTAGAGATACCAGGAACTAAATTGAAGAATAAGTGTCCTGCCTTTTTTTGGCTGACAGAAGGGCTGCAAGTGGTGCTCCCTCAGGTAAAGGACAGGTCGTCAGGTGTAAGGAGGTGCCATGGCTCTCTGGGGTCTCTCAGCTGGTGACCAACAAGCAAGAGACCCCTTGTTTTGCACCACCTTACAGCTTTTTTTTCTGTGCTGGCCAGACTTATCCTCATAGATAAGTGATCAGGACCATCCTTGTTAATAATATTTAGTGTATAACCTTCCTACTGTGAGAATTAATTAAAAAAAGCTTTATGGAATTAAGAAAACATAGTATGAGAAATATTTCTTTTGTTTTATGATATTTGAATAATTTTCTTCTTTCCTTTGGGAAATAAAATGATTGGAAACAGCTCTTAGGAAGTATGCAAAATAAGCCTACATTTGTAAGCAAACATGAAGTAAACGTGTTGCTTTGGGCCAATTTTAGAAGCTGAATCTGACAGTTTCAATTAAGTAAATATTGATAAGTAGGCAGAAACTCCCTTTCTTTCAAAGTCCAAGCGCTGAATTCAGATGCCACCTTTCCGATGATACCTGGCCAATTAAAGATATCCCTTCACAACCTCATAGAGGAAGTTGGCTGCAGATGGGGTGAGTCAAACTCATCAAGCTGCCTTATGAATTCTTCTTTTTTGTGTTTAGAATAACTCCTTCTTACAAGATGATGAACTGCCAGTCACATAGGAAGAGAAAAGCAGACACTTCTTTTCTGGATAGATTAAACTCTCTAGAGGACAGTGAAAACAAAGCAAATCAAGTACATCGTCTTTCATATTCACATCAACCCATCTATTGTGGAAAACATCAGAAGTCAGCGTTTTGTCACTCAGCTGAAATATTATTCCTGTGCTATTTCTAGACCGAAGAGACAAATATTGGAGAAGTGAACACTTAATAATCCCCCAAAGGAAAGAGAAAAACACTGAAAAAGGCAGAGCACAGAGTCCCACTGTATGCCATCTACTGCTGCTGCATTCAGGGAGGGACTCTGGGAAGAGCAAATGCTGGTTCCTGAGACTCGGGGAGCTAGAGGTTCCACCAGTAGTTGTTTCCTTCTCTCTCTCTCTCTCTCTCTCTCTCTCTATCTATCTGTGTGTCACTTTTGTGTGTTTGATTGTTATTCCTGCTTGTTTTGTGAGAACATGGCTGTGGAGGAGGCCTAGACAGAGGACCAGGGACTGGGTGCAAGGAGGTCAAATTATATTGGTCTTGTGCTATTTAATGAAAGCAGACTGGCCACCAGATAAACACAGGTAAGAGAGCAGGCAGGTGACAGGTTGCCTGTGCTGGCAGGCAGGTGGTGGCTGCCAGCGTGTGATCCTGTGGTCTGAAGGCTTTCCCAGAACAAGCTTTGCTTTGGTGGGCCTCATGCCCTTTTTCCCCAGTTGAGTGCCAGGGGACCAGAGCCCACACTGTGACTGGAGCACCAGTTCAAAGCAGTATGCATGGCTGAAATGAGATGCAAAACGCTTTTGCTTAGTCATTAGATCTTTGCCTGTACCCAGAGAAGGTTTAATGGCTCCTGGGTAAACACTGGCACTTCAAAGAATGTGCTAATTTGGCTTTGGAAATAAGAAGGCAGGTAAGATGCACGACCTCTGCTGAGGCATTTTTTGATATCCGACATTAATGCTGGGGTTTGATGATTGTTCATTTTTCCGTCTCAAAGGGAATCTTCAGTAATGGCTTATTCTGCCTGCCTGCAGGCTCGGTTTCTCACTTGGGCTGCTGGTTGTGAAGTATACATTGCATACATTAGGGAGCAAAGCTGAGCCACTTTTTGTAATGCCACGAGTAGGACAGAGTAAAATGTAGAAGAGAAATCAGTCCTATACTTCCAAGTATCACATGTGCTTGAAATGCAAGCATATCTTTCAGGAAGTTTAAGTTAATATTCCTAGGATGACACTCCCACGTCTCTTCTGTGCTCATCCACATTTATCGATGGTGTACGTGCCTGTAGTGCAAAGCACCTATAGATAAGGATCCATGAGTCTCAGACTTTTCTGTAGCCATCCCTGGTGGTATCCCAGCAAGCTTTCTGGCTTTTTCTGTCATTAGCATGTAGTGAAATACTGTTTGGAAAGTATGCAAAGATTTCTCTTTGTGGCAAACCGGCTGGTAACCAGGCACGGCACAGCCACTGCCGTGCACCCATCCCATGCTTGTAGGGTGAATCATTGCCTATATTTCCTGTTAATGACTCAGCAACTCAAGGAGTGGGAGTGACCACTTGTGGTTCTGATCTGCTAAATGGCGTCAGTCAAAAGTCACTCTTGTGCAAGGTGTTTGGCCAAAGTGGGCTTGCTGATGACAGGAAGGTCGGAGGTGTAGCTGGATGGCTCAGAGAATGCCTCATCAGCATGACCGCATCTGCAGCGTTGTCATTTGCACACTGATGGGACTCCCGAGGAAGAGGACTGCAAACCTGGTGATTACATGCTGTTGCAAGAGCCCCTGCAGGTGGTCGATTATGGCTGCTGTGTTCATGTGACATCTTTTTTTGGCCGTTTTCCTGTACAAGGCACGGAACTACGTAGGGTGTGCCAGTCATTCCTTTCGGTACAGCACATGACACTGAGGTGCCATGGGAAACTGGGATGTGCTTTTCTCATCAGAACTGTTCATCCTTCAGCTTTCCAGCTTCTTGCTCAAGCATGGATATCCTCACACTGACTCGTCAGTAGCTGTTAAAAAGCACGGCTTTTCCATGGGCTTTTTTACTTCAACTTGGTCCCTGCAGCAAATCAAACAGCTTGGATCAATCAAAAAGTTGTCAGGAAATTTACAGCTTTGGTGACTGTGCCTCTGTTAAATAGCTGTTGAGCATGTTAAAACACAATTTAACATGCTCACATCTACAGCAATCTTTGATGGTGTACCTATCATCAGGTGTGGTGGGAGGTGTACCCATATAAAGAGGACATTAGGTTAGAAAGATTGTTTTCCTTATGGGGTTTCAAAATTCAGATTAACTAAATGTTACCCATGGAAAGGCCTTTAAAATAAGGAGTAGCTACGTAAGAAAAATAAGAGAGCTGCTCAGTAAGATACTTTTAGAAGGTTCAAGTCAGAAAAAGGATTTTAGAAATGGAAAATCTTGCATTAGGTCCATTAATGTTATAATTCCACCAAGCTTTGCGCTAAAGCAATTAAAGATGTTACTCTAGAAATCAAGACCAAAGAAAACAGTTGGTAAACATGGTGTATATAAGTACTTTGTGTTCTGATAATAGAATGCCTAATGTTAGTTTTCAGTCAGTAGAGGTCACAGTTCACATCTCAGTGTCCCTTGGAAGTCCACCACAGGACTTCAGCAGTCTGGATTCCATGAAACATTTTCATTCTTTGCTTTGCTTGAGACATCCTACCTGGCCTCAGGGAAGGCATTTAGCTTCTCTATACCTCTGTTTCTCTTCTGTAAAACAGAGGTAGCATTTCCACTCTTCTCAAGGGCATTATAAAAAATACCCCAGCCTACCCTAAAGCCTGAGACATGCAGATATCCCAATGGTAGGAGCTCAGATAAAGTACACTGTTTGCTTGAATCTTGTAAAAATCTGTATAAAACTTTCAAGGATGTAAAAATGTATGCCCACAAATTCAAATGTGGTCAGTTTTAGGAATATGAAACAGTCACACTGATATTATTATCACCGGGATTATGATGATTCAGAGCACTACACTGACACCAACACTACCTAACCAGGATCAGGAGAAAGCAAGTCCCAGTCTCTGTGTGAAGAGTGAAAAGTCAATCCAGACAAACCATAAGAGAGTAAGAATAAGCAAGTCAAAGATGCAGGTGTTATTGCATACACGTCTCACAGTGTTTCCCTCCTTCCTCCCTTTCCAGGCTGCACCCTGTCTCATTTCCTGCCTCTGTCCCTGCAGAGGAGCTCTGCCCTTCCTCTCCCTCACTGCTTTCCCACTGCCTTCCCTGCAGGGTGCCAGGGTGCTCTCCGGAGAGTGGCTGCCTTCCGCCCTGCCGCGGCTCTTAGGAGGAGAACCTGCACTGCAAGTTTCAGCTCAAAACAAACATTCATGGCTGAGTTATGAACCCCCAGAGGGATAGATGGTGAAGTGGATTAAAGCACTAACTCTTTGCCTTTGGCTTGAAGCCACATTAGGACAAAAGTTAGAATGAGTTTCAGGGTTAACTTTCATTTATTGTGGTGGCTTGAGTTTGGACGTGGCAAAAAAGACCAGGAATGAAATGACACTGGGTGAGACACATTGGTGAGGTTTCAGGAGGAGCCTACACAGTGCTCCAGCCAGTCTGACCCAGTTACTGATGACAAGTTTTGACATTTCAGGAAACGTTTTAACTACGGAAGCAAAAACCAACACCCATGGACAGCCCTCTGGAGCAAGGGCCTGTGGGAAGAGGAGACGCCCAGCATGGTGCTGCTTGGGAGGCTGCACTGCTTGGGAAGGGTCTCCCAGAGAAATGCTTGCAGCCATCCTACACCACCCCATCTGTGGTGGTGGCATGAGGATGTCTGGGAACAACCTATGCCTCTGCAGCGGCTGTGAGTGGCTCTTAGCTGCGCTGTGTCTGCAGGATGGCGTGTCCTCATGGTCCGTGGTTCCTCTGGGAGCTGCTTTGCAGTCGTGCTCTAGAGCTGAGCTAGGTCTCTTGCACCTCATGGACACTGTGGGAAATGTCTAGAAAAGTCTGTGTTCTGGAAATAAGTTTTTAAGTTTTGTTCCATTCACCTTCTTGGATGAACCAAACCTTAACTGTGAGCCTAGAGCTGCGTGGAAATCTCTTGTTCTCCTCACATCCCCCTTAGGGAATGAGGAGCAATGCTCAAAAGCTTTTGTTTAAGTCATCCAGGCATACTAAGGCTGAATAACAGAAGGTTGTTTTTGTTAAATTAAGAGGCAGATCCTTAAGAAGTGTGTATGTACACGTCAGTGTTTGCTCTTCCTCTCCCACATCAACAGTTGTCTGAGAGTCTAATTCAATTTGCTGTTTGTAAGGTGGGAAACAGAGGAATAAAAACATTAGGGAAGGCTTGCCTGAATAATAGTTTTTCCCTCAGGATAAAGAAAACTGTTTTCAGTGTATGGGAACCACCACATTTGAGAACATTTATAGCCATTCATGCACGTAAGGAACCCAAGGCTCCTGTGGGGGCTCTCCAGCCCTTGGCTTGAGGTGTGGAAGGAGGTGGGAAGGAATGTGTCTGGGCAGGGAGGAGGAGTGGCTGAAAAAAGGATGAGGCAGTGAGCTGGGGAGAGACCCAGGGAGGGACGCTCTCTCCGAATAGCAAATTATCTAGAGAGATTTTTAATTTTTCCAATATTCTGAGCCACGGGGCAGAATGCACAGGTATCTGTGCTGGATGGCAGAGGTGCTGCAGTTGTCCTGCACTGGACTGATGTTTTCTGTCCTCTGGCAGTCTTCCTGCAGCATCCCTGGTCCTGCAGACTCAGTGGCAGCTGAAAAACTCCCTTTCAGGAAGCAATGTAGGACAAGTGTTCGGTGCTGCTTTCTGGAGCCATAACAGCTCCTTCCAAATCAAAAAAGTCTCTTGCTATATAAAGAGATGCTACACCTTTGAAGGAAGCCCTTTCAATGGAGGATTGTGACTCAGAATACTTAGAAAGGGTTTTTACCCCTCTGATCAGGAATGCTCTCAAACGCAGGCTGAGAGGGAGAAAGGAGGATGGTGACTGATTTCACTGATCGCCTCTGTCAGAGCATTGAGGCTCCTGATGGATAAACAGCTGGCTGATGGCTTGAAGAGCTTCGAATAAAGCACTGTGACCCCTTTCTTGTTTCTTAAACTGAAAAGAAAGCCAGTAAAGGGAAAGGGAGCTGGGATTGAAGCCATTTTAGATCCGTTCCTTTCCTCATACACCTGCAGAGGCTGCACTAAGGTGTCTTCTGCACTCTCTAAATTTCTTCCTTCTCTCTTCTTCCAATCCATTCCCTACTCCTCTAGGCCAACATTATGGGCACTATTTCTCACTGGTGGTTTTATAAGATTTGATCTACCAGAGAGAAGAAAACACAAAAGAAAGCACACACCACTTTTGTTTTGTTTTGTTTCGTTTTGGATTTTCTTGTGTTTTTTTTTGTTGTTGTTGTTGTTGTTGTTAAATGTACGTAGTCAGCTTGTTCCTAACTTTGGTAAAGCTTCTGGAAGCGTGTAACAGATGTTAAGTTAGTGGCTAACAAAAATCTCACGCTTTCTCCAGTTCTTGCACCATGTTAACTACTCCTGCAGGTGTATATGGAATGGTAAGGAATGCTCTCCCAGATGCCACTGAGACAAAAAATAGCTAACCTTAATCTGACCTACACCTGTAGTCATGTGTACATGCCCTGAGAGATTAGCACTGGTAGGCATTTCTAGAGGATGAATTTCTAGCTCAACAGCTGAAAACATGGTAGGTACAGCTTCTGCCAATCACTAAAGTTAGTACACAAACCGGGGAGGAGCTATTCACAGTGCTGATAAATACCAAGTGAACAGAGCAGATGTGATGCAGTACATACACGTTGCACGTAGAAAGACAAAGCAAAGTGAACCAAGAAGTTATCATTTAAATTTCCGTTGTATAGGCTTGTTTGTTTTCTTGAGAACTGGCAAAAAGCAAAGTGTATAGTACATCAGTGTAATAAGCTGTTGGTATATGCCTCAGGACCACTGAAAGGAAAGTTAATGAGCTGCACTGCATTTCTGCTTTAAGCTCTTAAAATGCATAATGAATAAATGTGTCTGCAGGTTCATCGAGATTTATATCACTGAATTTTCATGTGGTAGCCTCTGCAGAGAATTGACTGTGGAAAAGAGAAAAATGGCTATAGTTATTTTTAACAGTTCATAAACACCAGGAAATTAATTGTTTCCTAATGTGAAAAAAACCCTCCACAAACAAAAAAAACCTTGGAGGTCTCTGGATTTATATCAGAAACCAGTTTGTCTCCTCCAATGAGCAAAGCCTCATAATGGTAGAATATTCTGTGTGAGAAGCAGCAACACATTTTTAGTGTTCTGACAGAGGTGAGTTTTGCAGTAATATCTCACACACTTGCTTTGAAAATGTGGCAGAAGAAGAACGAACACCTGATCCTGCACAGCTCGGCACACACTGGGGAAAAGCAGTTGCCTGGCATGCCATTGATGTTAAAGACATATTTGTTACAAACCTTGCAACCTGTGCTGCTTCATCGTAGAAAGCAAACTCTGGAAGGAAATAGCCATAACTCCTGATTCCAGCCGGCTGGGAATTTTACAAGAAAACCACTTTCCAGTGGGAATAAGGCACATTTGTCAAAACAGAGATGGGCTGGGAAGCAGGGAGGTTAAACTGCTAGAAACCGTCCCCCTCTTCCCTCTGGGATTTTCTTTTAAAAGCCTCATCTCCAGGACATATATTTTTCCTACTGCTGGGAAAAACATCTTTGCCAAACTGCCTCAAATTTCTCAGAGTGTTTCACGACTATATGTATAAGTTACAATATGCATTAAAAATCATTATTGTGAAATTCTTCTTTATCTCAGATAAAAATATAACGTTACTTTATATATTGGAGTGATATACACACTATAATTTAGTAAAATAACTCAGCATGTGATTTATTTATTTCTGGAAAATGACAGCTCTGTGCACCCTGGGTTCGTTATTTACACATGCATTCACAGCCACCAATCATCCCATCTCCAGCGGATTTCTAACAAAATATAACCATTTGTAGTAGCGGAACACTGACCATGTCTTTCAGCGGTACAAATATTAAAATTATTTCACGCGCCACGGCGAAACACTAAGCTGTGATTCTTCTATGAAATAATGGAGTAAAAGCTGTGATGGTTTCAGTGGGTTTGGAAAGCTTTGTTGAAGTAGCTGTTATAAGCGAGCAGTGCTGACAGAAAAACAGCATAGATTTAATAATTTAGAATTTTTTGCATTGCATATTGAATATACATTTTCAACTTTATATATTTTGAGGATATGCAGCACTCAAAATGACCAAGTTCTTTTTCTGATACCATGTCTGTATGTTGGTTACCCTATAGGATACCGTGGTGTGGTTTAAGTGTTTGTAAGTCCCTGTTTCATGTGCTTACCATGATTTTTTTTTTTGTGCTTGAGTATTTTTTTCTGATATCATCCCTCAGACTTGTTCTTTTTTTAATTTTTCTCAAGCTATATTGGTTTTTTTTAATGGGTTGCACAGTGATGCCTGCAGACAACAGGTTCAAAAGAGAAAAATCTATTTGCAAAGTTTTTTTTTTTTATTGTAGATATTTCTATGGAATCACCTAGTTTATAATTCAGTTCACATTTAAATGCACTGCGTGAACGTGTTTCTCACAGCTTTATTATATTTGTCTCTTTGCACTCGGCATTACTTCTTTCTGAAGTTGCTTAAATAATGCTGTTATTGGGAGGACGTTTAGGGGAAAACACCAGCTAAACCCACCTGTTGAACATCCATTTATATTTGTTATAAAGCCAGCCTGAAAAGACTTTCACCGTGCCAAGTGCTGCGCTGATGTTTTGCGGGTATCAGGATTCGCACATTAACAGAGAAGACTTGCCCAGCACAACTCTTCCCCATTGCTAAATAAACCCAGCAGATAGCCACGTGCTCGGACTGCACTGAGAAATTGTTTCAGGATGCAGCCGGGAAGGAGGAGGTTAGAGGCAGCAGACGAGCTGAAGAAGACTGGAAGAACAAGAACATGCCTTGTGTGAGCATTCCGCAGGGTGTCAGTTCACGCTCTACTCGAAATATCCCTCGAAAGGCACAGTTGCAAAGGTTAAGATTCTCATATGATTGAAATAATTCCCATTTATGTGTTACTTGCTGACAAAACTGTTGACTTGTTTTCTACCATGTATTCCAAGATCTCAGAATTCGCCTCTGTCAAAACCCTGAAGCGAAACATTCTGAAGACATTTACTGTTCAGCTTGTAAAAAACAGTTTCATTTGAATTGATTGCTTTGATTTGTGCTCTCTCTTCTTTTCACTTTCTGTTTTCTCATCTGTGGAGTTCAACCATTATGAGTTCTTAAGCTAGTATGAGGGCTTAAAAAAATCAAGATATGGATAGTTTGGTGCCTCAAATGCAGCAAGATATGGTAAAACCAATTATTAGTGACTGAAACGAACTAGGGATTGTAATTAAAAATACAAGGAGATCCTTACAGTACCATTACCTCAGTATTTAATTCTGTGTGGAAATTTTTCTCAACACTTTTTCTTCAGGCACTGTAGGTTTCTAGATACGACTTTTTGATTTTCTCATTTGATCACTGATCTGGTGCTGATATGAGCAGAGTAAAATTTCTAACAGAACCCTCTCCATGGAAGGGAGGTTGGAACTAGATGATGTTTAAGGTCCCTTCTAACCCAAACCGTTCTATGCTTCTATGATAACAGGCAAAGAATGCATAATGCTTCAATTTTTCATTTTATTGGGACAAACATTTCTTAAGCATGTGATGAAGACAACACTCATCTTCCATTTCTATTCCTCTGCATTGTGTTATGCAACTGATTCCTGTCACAACAGTAAGGGGCTAAAAAAAGCGCTGAACCTCTTTTTACTTTCATAGCGTTTCTCCTCATACCTCCAGCACAGGAGAGTGTTTGGCAGTCTTGATAGCCTTTCGCTTCACTAGCTCTTCTTTGTAGGGACATTAAAATTGATTTTCTGCATCTTGGCATATGAAGACTCAAAAGTGTGTTACATGCCCTATTGCCCAAAAACGTGGAGCCACAGAGCAAAGGTTCCAGTGACGGTGACTTTTATGGCACCAGGAGGCCTGAGCTGCTGAACTGGAGGAGCGGAGAGAGAGACAGGCTTATTTATAGTGCTACTGAAGAATTAGCCTGCCTTTGAACCTGCTGCACACATACCCTGATTGAAAAATCTGCTTTCCTGACAGGAGGGAAGGCAGGGGTAGAAAGGGGAGGCAAAGTTTCAAGACACACCTGGTGATATAGGGGAAAAGGCATCATCCCTTACGGCAGCGCCTTGCCACGGGGGCTGCTGGAGACATATTTACGGCTCTGAGGTAATAAAGGTGTAACTTAATGCTGGAAATGGAATTGCTAAGAGAAAGCATGTAAGGAGAAATTCAGAAGTAACGCATCGCCAGAAGCTGAGAGAAGAATTCCGAGCATGAAGCAGCCGAATGACTGCCACAGCTTCCCAGTGCCCAATTAAATCAGCTTCCTTCCCTAATAAAAGTCCCATTGGCCAGTCTAGGTGTTAAGAGTAAGCGTAACTTTAGGCAAAAGAAGTCTGGCTGTAATAAAGATCGAAGACAACATTTTAAAAGACCAAGAAGAAGATTATACAGTGGAGAAAATCTGTCACGATCACCTCAAAGAAAAAATACTCTCATCCTGAGTGCCATGACAAAAGGACCAATCTGTTTGCAGCTAATCTGTCAGTGAATTTAAAATATCCTGGTTTTATTTAGGGGGATGGAGAAAATGTCCAGTCACCTGGGAAACTGAGGCAAACAGAGTGCTGTTTTGGGTACCTGATGACTCTACTACTGGCTCTTAGAGGGAAATAAAGACCTGGAGAGAGAGCCTGACCACACTGAGGTCAATGGCATGGTTCTTGTTAACATTGTAAAACCTAGGCTTAACTGTCTGTTAGATTTATGGATTGGGCTTTATCTGGTGTGATACTACGTTAGTTCAGTTGGATTGCTGTAATAATATGTTTTCCCACTTCTGTTGTTCCACCTTCAGACAGTAGGAAAGCCAACACCTGGCTCATTTCCAAGTTAATGGGAACCTTCTTCATGAGCAAAAGCTAATTTGGATAAGGTCTTTAATGAGCACAGTTAGCTTAGAGTTAATAGGGAAGGGAAGGGAAGGGAAGGGAAGGGAAGGGAAGGGAAGGGAAGGGAAATGTCTTTCAGTCACTCGCTACCACATGCATTTCTGATCTTTTTCTCATAAAAAATAAAGCAGAAGGGGAAAAGAAACAGAGAACAACTGTGATTAAAAAAACCCATGGGATAGATCCTGTAAGAAACAACTGAGTAGAATAGGACCTAAAGAAAAATACACTAGAGATCTGTAGAGTTAATTGTGGCAATAGAGAGAGTGAATCAGGAACAATTGGTCATTGTTCTGCGTGTGATAAGATTAGCGTTGGCCAGATAAGATTATCATCCAGCAAGTTTGAAATAAACAAGAGGAAGAATTTTGCTGTGCTGACGTGTGCTGGTCATAGAATGCTGCTGATGCTCAAGTTTTCATTGTGCTCGAGAAGTGATTTGACAAACTCATGGAAGACCCAGAGGTGCAAGAACATTGTATATGGCTTGGGATGGGCAGAGATATCTGGAACAGAGGAAATTGCACAGTACTATCATATGTTCGTTCTGCTCTGCTGCTTTTCTCTGTTTTACTTACATTCTTTGTCAGCTAGTGTTGGAAACATGGGACCTTTGGCCTGGTACAGCCCAGGTGCAAAGGTATTAAAGCAACATTAAATTTCTCTCTCAGCCTCACTCAGTCCAGACAGCTTTCATTGGACAGTCAGGATATAGTCAAGAGCAGTCAGGCTTCTGGGGAGGAGGAGGAGGAGGTGGTGGTAGGAATGGCTATTACAAATCAGTTCCTAGAGGATCTGTTTCTAACATATGTGGCCAAGTGCACAGATTTGGAGGTCTAGTTAGATTTTCAGTTAAATAGATATGGTACCAAAGATATTTATTTCTGACCTTGCCTATAGCTAGAGAAACAACATTTTACTCACACTCAGCTTAAGCATTCAGTGGTTGCACCATCTGAGCAACAGACCTGGCTAAACACAGAAACGACAGAAGGATTTTTTGTCATAAGTGAGGAGGCTTAATGCAGATGAAGTGGCCATATGGAGTGAAAAAACATAGCCATTAAGAAGATGGAAAGATACTATTAGAACAAGGATTCCCAAAGTTTGTTTATGGAAAGCTGGCACAACAAGCAGGGCGTCAAGCAGCAGGAACTGAAATAATTAACCTGTAACAGAAACCCCAAAACTTTTGATGCCCCCTTTCCTACCACTCTTGAAAGCAGGAGAATGAGCCACAGTTTTGTGCTGCCTTTCAGACAAGAGAGGGGCAAAGTTAGTGTGTGGCACACTTAGCTCTCCAGACTCTTGGGGTCCTCAAACACCCAGGAAACACTTTGAATGTGTGTGGCTGACTTTGCAGCTGGAACAGCCTCAAACAACACCTGAATTTGTTGAGGATGGCTGTGGCCTTGTGTCTTACCTGTCTCAGACTGCCCTTTGGGAGCTCTGCAACGGAAGAGGCGTATGGCAAAAGGCATCAAGAAGAGTCTTGGTGTGAGAACATGATCCAGAAGTCCAGAAGTCAAAAAGTGGCTAAAATTCTAGCTGGGTAACATAAAACCAATAATCTCTCCAAAAAAAATCTTATGTATAAAATCACTCACATGAGCACTTCAGGACTTTGTTCACAGTGTAGGGAAGAGACTGCTGAGACTCCTCCACCTATTTCAGGAGGTGTTGTATAACGCTCCTACAGCAGGTACGCTCTCATGCAAAAGATATTCCTACCCTGATAAGAGACTTTTTTCATGAATCACAGCAATCTTCACAGCAGAGACAGCATTGCTGGTAGTTAAAATGCTCTGATTGGTAGCTGTCAAAAGTGGTGTTTTCGACCAAAAGAGAGACAAGCTTGAATGGCACCTGAAAACTATTTATATGCACTCCAATAACTGTGTGGACAAACACAGTGGTAAATTCACACCGTGGATAACAGTCCTCAGAGCCAGAAACTCAGAAACAAATGAACCTTTTGGCATGAGCTCGCAATATGAAATCACTTTAAATAAAAATCACAAAAAACCATTAAGCCTTCTGGTCATTTATTTCGTGTTATGCTGTGGTACTGTTTCTGCAGCCTAGAGGTGATTAGCACAAAATACCACTAAATCTCTACCTGGTACAGAAAAAACCCTTAAAAAATCCTCTTAATTATCTGTCTGTGCCAGAAAACACAGTCAAGTTTTTCTATATTTTTAATCAGTGTTTTTACTGTTTGAGTCTTTTCATGATTATTTTTCGTGATTTAAATACAAAGATTTTGTTGAAATAGTGCTCTTTGATACAAATAATTTAGAGTGAAGAATGTGTGCCAGCAAAGCTAAGTTAATTATTTTGTCTGAATGCTTGGCAGATGAAAATGGTGATAGACCTGGGACGTGTCTACACTGGGCAGGAAGGTGTGGTGCAGAAATCCCCAGACGAATGCTGAACGAGCTAGCTCCAGACCTTGAACCAAAACAGCCACGCTTGCATGGAGCTACTGACAGCAAGCTTCTATAAGCTTGGGACAAGACCTGGGAAAATGCTGCTGGATTACCAGCTTCCCAGCTGGCCACCGTGCAGTGCTGTGCTGGAATTCAAGGATTCAAGTCAACCTGAGCCTAACCTGAGGCACAGATCAGAAGAAACCGATGAAGACAAACTTGTGGGCATGTGCTTCTGCAGCTGACTCTGGCTGGACATCAAAAATCGGCTGACTTGTTTGCTTCCTTAAGTTTTTCCCCTCATTTTTCACGTTTTCAGCCTATGTGACAAAGAAGAACAAGGCATGGCTGAGTCACTTTAGTTCCCATCACACATCCTTGGTATTCCACAGTAAGAGGCACAGGAAAGCTGGTTGGACTTCATTCCTCAAATCAAATGTCAGAAATGTTGTTAAATGGAAGGTTAGTTAATCATTTCAGATTCCATTTATCTTATCACCTGCATTTACATAAAGGTAATTATTTATATGGTACACTAATTTGTTTGTATTCCCTATGGGAAAAATCTTAGTTTATAGGAAAGAAACCAGCAGTCACCTAAAAGATGCAAAAATACTCCAGTGCCACCTTGTGCTACAGCCACCACCAGGATGAGAAGATGGATGTGAACCAAGTGGTTCCTGTCTTCTTGGAGGAGTTGGATTGGCAAGGGACCGGAGAGAGGAAAAAGAAAGAGAATGATGGAGAAAGAGAGAGAGAGTGCACTCACAGTCATCCTCAAGACAGATATATTGCCTAAAACGTGGAGCTCAGTCTTTTTGTAAGTTCTCTGCTGCAGAGCCCACAACTGAGCTGGTTTTCCCATTTTTGATGGAAGACCTGATTCTCGTAAGTTACCTTACAAGCTGACCTGTGTAACTGGAGGAGCAGCAATGGAACTTTTTGTAAGGTTCTTGGTAGGTAACTAAAAAGTAATAAAAAAAAAAACCAACCCAGTAAAGACCCCACATGGACTTCCTCGAGCCCATGCTGCAGAGGTATCCTGGTCTCCGCCGGGCAGGCAGGCCAGGTGAGCGGCTGTCATGGCAGAGCAAACCTGCTGAGGGTGTGATTGCTCGCAAGTGAGATCCCACTCCCGTGGAATCACATCATGCTCCCATGGGTGTGGTGAAGAGACTTTTACAGCTTGACAAATATTTGAACTATTGTTTTTAGTAGTTATTTATACAACTTTATAACATTATACAGTTATATAATACAGTCTGCAAGGCACCAGTGTGATTTGGTCACCATTGTTTTGGGTATGGTGTAAAATGAAATCATGGACTCTGGCCACATCTTTGAAGGGATGTAGGACCTGCTGAACCTCTGCTGAGGAGCCATGGGTAGGTGCAACCAGTATGTCTAGGAAGCATCAAGGAATATGATTAATCTTATCAACTTAGGCATCTAAAGCTGCTTAGTCATCCATCTGTTTGGCAGGAATTTACCTTCGTGATTTCTCTTGCTTCCATAGTCACCACGGGCCCAAGGCTAGATGTCTAAATAAATATCAAATTACATCTGAAGCAGAGCAGCACCCCAACATTCAAACATGCAGAGAAACCTAAGTGCCTTTCTCCCACCTGCGTCAAACAGCCAAGGCTGCTTAATCACTGCTCCACCAGCCAAGTCCTAAGGCAATCCACCTTCTGTTTCCTAGCCTCCAGATTCCTCGTTTAAAATCCACCCATAATTACCCATGCAAGGCCTGAGCTGATCCCGGCTGGGCAGCTCTGGGATGGGGCTCTGGGGGTGTCCTTCCGGGACGTGGCAGGGGTGGGGCTCTGGAGGTGTGCCTCTGGGATGTGGCAGTGGGCAGCTGCGGTGGTGGTGGCTGTACCATTGTCTTTCCGTTTCTTCTTGGCGAGACCACGTGAATCTTGTGTTTCAGAGAGGAGCTGGGTTTTGCTGGTGTCTACCTGCAGTGTGGGAGGTGATAGACAGGGCCCCATGAGCCATTTTATGCTAGGGGTGAGACGCCTGAGCAGATGCTCAGGTGTTTGACTGGGTTTCAGCTGTAGGATCATGATAAGCAGTGAATATGTAGGAGGCAGAACAGAAGCCAGCTCACACAGCAGAATGGAAAACCAATTGCTTTTGCTCCTAATTACCTCTTTTCAACAGAGGAGCAAATCCCAACGTGTGTCTGCCACCCAAACTCCTTAGACCAGTCCTGCCACACTGCTGGAAAGCTGGTTCAGGTCCTAGGGATGCCTCCTTCTTGCTAACGGCTCCACTGGGCAGCCTGGAGGAAACTGTACCAGCCTGGAGCAGCGCTCACAAGGAGTGGGTGTGAAGCTGGCCCTGGAAGAATTGTCAGCTCTGAAGAGTTTCTGGCTCCTGCTAAGAGATGAGAAACAGTTGTTGGGTGGGAAGGACAGGTCCGAAGTCCTCCTGGCTCTGGCAGCGCAGAGCAGGAAAGGCAGGCCATTCCTTCATGCAGGCCCTCACCACGGAAAGTTCTCCATGTGGCTGGACATCCCTGCTGGGAACAGGCTGGCATTAGCAAGAGATGGCCAAATCCTGAGGTCAAGGGCAGAGCTCAGCCATGCCTGCCCAGTCACTGACTCGGCTGGTAAAGGATGTAGATACCAACATCTGTGATTCTATGATTCTGTGATCTCTCCTCCAAGATCTTTTCCTCGATGTGCAGGTATCAGAAGAGGTGTGAACATGTGTGACTACACAACCAAATGAAATTAGGAACCTCTGTTAGGACAAATATCCAGGGGCACTCAGGTAGAAATGCAACTTGGCTGCTCAAGAGCATCCCAAACAGCCTCGCAGCTGGCTCAAAAACCAAGCAAGGGTGCTGGCCCCTGTATCTAAGTTCTGCAAGGATAGCTCAGAATACGGCTTATGTGGGGATAGCACAGGTAATTTTAGCACCCATGTGTTCCCGCTTCCAGCTTCTCCTGCCTGGTACAGAACCAGGCTACCAGCTAACTGGTGACAGATGTGTACAATCTCAGCAGGCAGAGGTTGGACAAGGCTGTAATGAGGTACTTTGATCTTACTCCTCCCTTTTTTTATTTGTTTTACAGTGCTTTCCCTCACTTTCATCCCCAGCAGACAGCCCTCAAACGGCAGAGACCCTCCCTTCACAAATAAGTTTACAAGGAAGGAACCTGTGAAGTAAGGCTGCATTTCAGGGAACTTAAACCTGTGTAAGAAAATATCTTTGAAAAACTGTCTATAACAATTCATAGGATTCCTGGGAAGCCACTGAGGCACAAAAGTGCTGTGAATAGTATTAAAACAATCCAGCTAAATAAGGAAAACAATGTGGTATTTTTTTTCCCCGGTCTTTCTAGTTAACTGAAATATAGAATCATAGTTTTACGTAGTCAACAGTTTCCAATTTCAGTGATAGATTTACCATGCACTAAAGACTGAATATAGCCCACTACCTTCCCTATTTATGACTGAAGATATTGATATTCAATACCAATACCATGAAGAAGCTGTCCTTTAGCAATTTCCATTAAAATGAATCTCTGTCATGGGAGCCATAGAAAAATCTCTGATACTGGATGTTTATGTACCTTAATATCTCTTTTTTACGCATATATCTACATGTACTTATTTACACCTTTATGCTAAATAGATAATTTTAAGAGCAGAACTAAGACATCTTCTTGGATATCAGCAAGTCTCCAATAGGAGCATTTGCACTCGCCATATTGCTGGAACAGATTCTATATCTTCAGAAATTGTTAAAAAAAAAAAAAAAAAAGGAAAATCGTAATAATTAATTAAATAAAAGCCAGATCTTGTGAAAAAGACCTCATCAGCTACTTAACAGTTCTAGCAGATGCAAAGGCATTGGGCAGTTGCCTATAGCAATTTCATACACGTAGAAGTTTGGGAAAATGGAAATGAGACAAAAATGCTAACTTATCGACTTATCAAGACGGGGGGGGAACTGTGACTCCGAGTATCACTTCTCCTCCCAGACATCTCAAAATCACGGATATGTAAAAGATGCAGTTTCATACCCATGTGCCTTCCTCTAAATATTGGTGATGCATACAGGTGTCTGACACCAGCCCCAATAGACGCCCACCGATCTGTCAGCATCGGGGCACACGTGCGTGCCTCTTACATGACTCGGGGTTTGTTTTTTAGTCATACCTAACTGAGCAGCCACATGAGAGCCGTGGCCCGTGAGTCACTGTCAGACATCAGATATCACATGTGGGAGAATCGCAAAGTATGACAGATACTGTTACCATTATGTAAACTTCCTGTCATCATCGCTCTTGGATGTTCATATTCATGAGTTACCCTCTGCATGCCTCGAGCTGGAGCTTTGCTTTCTATGTAGGCACAGGCAAACCCAGTTGTTCCTGATTGTGAGATGGAGCCTGTTTTGTTCTCTTGTTTAGACTCTCGGTTCAGTTCCTTACCAAGCCAGCAACACGCTACGCACTTTGCTACATGTACATTAAGTTTCTGGTGCTAGGGTTGTCAAAAGTCTCAATTATTAATTTGCACCTGCTAATAGGGAGACTACATATGCAGACCACATATTTGAACTTAAAATCTATTTGACAAGTAAATAGTTGAAGGGAGGGGCTGTCCTTAGTTTCCGAGTATTTTTCTGACTTCATCATATTGTGTAATTTCCACCCCCCCAACCTGAATGAACAGATCTTTAATGCCCCTTGGCACTATTATTTTCTCACATTAATAAGGAGAGCATCTGTGTGTCTTGACTCAGAAGATAATCTGTAACACATACAGCCTGGTAAACAACAAAAAAAAAAAAAGTGAGAAACCTGTGTTTATCTGAAAGGCTGTGTTTTATAAGCAGCATACACTCAGAACCTGAAATGATATATTGAGGCAGCTGATGGTTGAACTGTGCCATGTGCTGAAGGCACCCAGGATGGGAAAAAAAATGTCCTTGATGGTCTTGGATGCCCATCCACCTTTAGCTGGTGTACACCCAGCCTCTGGACAGCCACGTATTACTAACCAACTCTGATAATCAGAGGAGGTAACTTGGAGCGAGTTTTATAACCTGGCAGCTGATGGTTTTGCTGTGTTTTCAAAGGTTTTTGTATTGCTCAAAATTAAAGTGAAAGGTGTTATCCGATGCCTCGAAGTGGCACAGAGAATGGCAAAAGCACCTTTGTTCCGCGGACTGTCTGAACAATGTGTTAATCCTTACCTTGAGAGATCACCTCTAGAAAACAGAGGAGGGTTCCAACCTTTCTGTCAGTGTGAGCCAGTTTTTCTACTGTTGCAGCCAAACGAAGGTGCCAAGTGACGGCAAAGTAGGTGTAGTTTTGTAATGAATAGGTCTGAGCAAACCTTGGCTTTGTTCATCTCCCCAGAACCAGGGAGGCGGAAAAAGGGCAGAGTTGTTCAAGTGAAGGTGCAGGAAAAACGCATATGGAAATGAAGTATTATCTTATTATTTAGCACCTGCTAAAGAATGGTGTCTCCACTCAGTTCTACCTGAGCTGATGGTGCACAAGGTGACAGTGTGGTCTCAGCTCTGTGTCAGCACCTGTTTTGGCACAGGCAAGATCGAGTTGCCTTGGAAAGTCCACCAGAGGCAGGGGAGCTGAGGTCTGCAAGGCTGAGGAGAGTAAATTCTGTCCAGCAGAGATGGAAGTGAGTTAGGTAGCTGGGTGGGTGGGTAGGTATCACCTTTGACGTTCTTCTACACCCAGGAACTCAACAGGCAGCTCACACTCCTCCGTGAAAAATGGAAACCTGTAGTCCTGAAGTGTTGTCTCAGTTTTATTCAGAAGTTCATTTCCCTAGGGAGGTTGTTGGAGGAGAATGGTCTTTTTTTTACATCTGAATGTTTTGCAACAGAAAAAAAAATCTTTTTGAAATGTTTCAGTCCCATTTAAATATAAGTGTTAAAGAATCTGCTGTTAATTATCCATCCAGGATGATGGCATCTGTTATTTCTTTTTAAATGCTCCATTTACTTTAACTTTATAATGAAGTGCAGTAAATCTATTTGCAGTGGTTGTTAACTCTTTGAATTAGTTTCAATTTTTTTAATATGGAGGGTGTTTTTAGACTTTTGCCACACATTGTCCTCTTGAGGGGCTGATTTGAGAGAAGTTTAAGAGAGGTTTAATTCTGACCTGTTATGAAACCTCTCCTGATACTTCATAAAAAAATAAGAACTTTAGAAATTTTGAAGGAAACAAACTATGTCATTTCTCTCAACTTTCTTTTTTTTTTTGAATTGCCAACATTTCATACAGATTTGCACTCCCCAGTCTTTCTGCTGGAAGCTATTTACATCAGAAAGGAAAAATTGTGAAGCTGGGGGCTGAAAAACAGAATTTACACTTTTTTCCACAGCATTTCACATACATTTAACGTTTCTTTTTTTTTTTCCTCAGGTCTTTGTAACACACTGTGTTCCAGATCTCAAGCTGGATAGATTAAGTGGCATGTACTCTATTTGACATGTCAAATTTCTGTTACTGCTGCCTGCACTACATGGGAGCAAATGTCACTTGTATTTTTTGAACATATGCAACAAATTTCAACCTAGAAGTCAGCTCATGGGTGTCTGGGGTTTTTTTCCTCTCTCTCTTCTTTCTTCCTCTTATAGTGCCAAAAGGCCTTAGAGCCAATCTAAATGTAGCTGACATCAGCTCTGTGGTTCCTCACCCAGAACAGTGTAAGGTGGGGACTTCATTAAAAATGAGAATTTTTCCCTCTAGGATGATTCTCCTAGGATCTGCGGTCCTGGAGAGATAAGAATCCTGGAGGACTCAGTATTTTCTCAGTTTCGTTTGAGGCAGACAGACAAAAATAGAAAACCTTGCCTTTTTCCTAAGAGTGTGTGTTAGGTCTCAGCTCTGCAAACCAGGCAAGAGCTGGCGGGAGCAGCAGGACCCTCACCTGCAGCCCTTCCTGCAGGTGCCTGTCCCCTGTTCCCTCTGATGTGGGGCTGTGCAGCGAGGAGTGACACTGGGGGGGTTAATCTGCAATGACTCCCTCCCTGGAGACGATTCAAGGCTGTGCCAAAACTTGTACTGGTGCCAGTTTAGGATGGATGAGCCATGAGTAAGTATATGCCTTGGACTCTTCTCTTGACCTAACTTTTCTCGTTCTCTTCTTGCAAGAGCTTATGCTTTATTTTAATTTAACAGGATCGCTCTAAAAAAATATCCTGGAGATGTGATTCCTACTGCAAAATCTCACATTCCATTTAAATTGCCACCAAAATTTATTTCCTTCTCAAAGCCTGTTGTTACATGCAGTCTACAATTAGTCAAGGAAATGGGTTATCCTTTCTAATTTCAAACCAGTTTAAACATCTTTCTCGTGTGTTTGGAAAAGGATATTACATAATATATCAGCCTACTATAAAAGGCAATAGTGCAGCAATGCTTGTGACCGTGACGTACCGAGAACATTGCTACGATGGTCTCTTAGAAGTTCAAAACATACAAAAGTGAAAAGTTATTCTATACAGAGAGGGAACAAACCCCAAATAATATTTAAGTGATTTTTTTTTTTCTTGTAAAAATATTTAAATTGACAGTAAACAATTAGTTGAAATATGAAACCTGACTGACATCTATTGCAAAACATGGCATTTTTGTAGTACTGTGTAAATTTGCCAAAATTAGGAGAGAAAATCAGTCCGCACCAAAGATAATTTTGTATAAGTCAAAACAGTACTTACGTGCAGTTTCAAAAGTTCTTTGGAGGCTGCTTAGTCACTATGAAAAAGTCCTCTCTGGAAAGACTTAATAGACATAGAGATACTTGTGCATGTCTTCTCTCCTCCAAGAACAAACAGAACTTATATTTATTGCAACTGGATGACCAGCTCCTCTGAAATTTCCTCCAGGGCTGTGGAGCCCTATGAGATGTTCTCCCAGTTTTGCTGCTTAGCTTCCAGATCTGCTGGAGGACAGAGACTTCATTTTTTTCTCGTCTTTACCAGTTTTCTCCTCCCAGACTCCTGTCACCCAAAAACTGCAAAGCCATAGAGATTATTTGTTTAAATATTACAGCTAATCCTCCTCAAAGTGGAATTAACTGCTGTGAATGCCCCTGATTAGCAGCCTGGTGTCTGTGTGAGGAGAGGAAAATCTCTGATAATTAAAAAAAACCCACTTTATTTCCAAAACTCTGTTTCTCTTAGCTCAAAGTAACAGAATTTTTCTTTATCTTTTAACATTTTGAACTATCCTTTAAAGCTTTCCCTTTTTAATCCTCTAGCTCTCTTCCAACCCTCCCCAGACCAAAAAAGGAATCCCCCTCCTCCAAAAAAAAAAGGAAAATAAAGCACTTTTTTTAGCAGATATAAAAATTGTATTGCACATAATTAGAACCACAGTTTTCATCTGAGGCACTCGTACCTCCTCAGACCCCTTGTGAGCTGCCTGCCCATGCCCCTACTACCCTTGCCTTTCTGCCCAAAGGTAAAGTACATCTTTAGTATCTTTTTGATATTTCATGTGTCTCCCACCTGGTGGGCCATGTTCTGGTGTCACAGGAGATGGACTTGATGGAAGTTGGGTGGCCATTTCTCACTACATAAAGGTGTTATAAGGCAGTCTGATAATATACTGGAGGATTATTCGTTATTATCTACCTGTCTTTTTTTTTTTTTCAGGATCCTGTAAGATTGCTCCACTAAACGCTGCAACCCACGTTTGGATTATTTTTCTTAACTATCATTATTCTATATTTATCCATACTGAGGTATATTTTTAGCCCACGCCTTTCATCAGTGAGAGGATCTGTGTCCCTTTAGACCCATTTCATTCTTCCCTGCCATTTCCCATATTTAGCTAACTGGCATCGCCATGTTACTACTTATCCTTTTGGGGATTATTATGCTACTGCAAAGGTTTTGCTGATGAACTGTGGCATAAATTTTCTTGACCGTTAATTAATACCAAGCATTACATTTTACGGGCAGTTCAGGATGAAATAGGATTTCATCTTCCTACAAGACACATCAAGGATATATGGATTTTAGAAATTAGAGACAGGCATGCATGCACTCCGCATAAAAAATATATTCCCAGGAACCAATTTCCTGGTGGCAAATTATTGGCTGAATATATCAGTACAGATGGCTGTCTAAAATGCAATAATGCTAGGCATGTGTCACCATGATGTGGGAACTCATTCAGAAATGGAATACTGCAGCATTGGAATAAATAGATATGTAGCTGAAATTACAGATTGTGGAATACAGGATGGGCGCAGGCTGCTGCTGCTTGCTGCCGAGGCTCTAAGTTCCCTTCCTAGGAAGCAGAGATCTCCATAGGCATTTTGTCATGTACTTGGTGCAATTTCAGCTCTTAATTGTCTATTACGGAATGGAGAAGAAGTTAAATTTCAAAAAAAAAAAAAAAAAGGTCAGAGTTTGGCATAGCCACGAGCTGATGCTTGGGGCCCATCAGCATCACAACAAGCAAAAAGGAACCAAGCCCGATGGCTTGGTCTGCCTGAGGTCAGGCAGTATTGTGTTGTGGATATCCCAGATTCTGAAGAAATTTCTTTCAGTAACTAGACTGAGACTTTTTGGTTTACAAGTGTAATCCTTGCAAAGGCTGGATAGAAGTGAAAACACAGAACCACTGAAGCTCTTTAAATGGAAGAGGAAAAGCAATTATTCTCTCAATCTCCATATGTTTATATTTTGAATATGGATTGTAGTTTTATGTTGGTAGAGAAAAAGATCCAGTTTTCTCTTTGTGTTTTCACTTCTTAACACAGCATTTTAGGTGTCTATAAATGCTGTGAACCCCATAAACACAGAAATAACTCACGGTTCTGAAGCAACTGTTTGAAATCTTGCAAGGACTGCTTCAAGGGCCGCATGACAAATTTTGAGTTTACAAGAAGCCCTCTTGGATTTTCAGTAAAAATGAATAATGGGGCACTTACAGCTTTTATACTTGACTGCACTTCATGCTCTTCAGTGACACCACACAATTGTCCATGATTTGCTGTAAGAAATGTAATGATTTTTCTTTAATTCTTTTCTATTGAATTTTTGTACTCTTCCTGTGCTACAATAGAATTAAAAAGGGGAAGAGAGATGAGACCTTGACAGTTGTGGCATTCTGGTACATGCATAAAATTTCTTAACTTTTCACCCCTTCAAGATATGTAAAAATCTTCTTGTCTTTACCATATGTCCTAAAAACACATGCCATGTACATTGCCACAATGATGGTGTGCATGGCAAAGGACTTAGCTTGCCTATGAAATAGGTATTAAGCCTAAAACCCTTGAAGATTATGGGTTTGATTTGATTTAATCTGAATAGTGATCAAAGAGAAAATTAGTGATGTTTCTTTGTATGGATGTATAAACCACTAATATCCTTATGCCAAGGTGTCTTCCTCAAGGCTGTTTAAATGCAAAAGCTCCCTAAAGTACAAAGATCAGACTATTCTCTCTGTAGCAGACTAATTAGAAATGTTATCTGTGGGCCTGTCAATAGACGCTGAAAATACAGATATTTGGCATTAAATTCAACTTTCAGTGACAGATTCACGCAATTCGTGGGCACCCAAAGTGTTGCACTGAGAGCAGAATTTTGCTATCCAGCTTTGCCTAGAATAAAACTTGCTCTTTGGATTAATATAATTTTTGAAAGATCACAAAAGGGTTTCAGTACACCAAAGATGTTTTAAATTTTGTTTTAACATTTAACCAAGCCAAGAGTCCTATCAGAAGCTGAGAATTCTCTTTCCTCGACTCCCTGAGACCTGCAAAGATTTGTTCTTGGAATGTAAAAGGATAAGATGAAAACCTGAGAATTCATTATATATTTGGAGAATAGCAATTATAATTGCATTTCTCACTCTCTTCTTGTATGGGATTACTTGTACGTGTGTCTGCTAAAAATGGTACTTGTATTTAACTCAGATTAGAAAGCAGGCTGACCTTCATAACCATGTGTACTTATGCTCTGCCTAAGGATAAATACATTTTAGTGGAAGAGTCTTTATTCAGTTAGGTAAAGACACTTCATGCTGCAAGAAACATATAATTTTATTTTCACGTGGAATACTTTTTCGTGAGAAAGGAAGGGAGATTAATCAGTTCAAGAAATCCACAGTTATTCGTTCCTCTTAATTATAGAACTTATTCAGTCCAACAGTTTTTTTTCCTTAATTTTTAAAATTAATAGTACTTATAAACGTTGAACAATAGTAGAAGAAATGCCACTCTCATTTTCTGTGCAATCAAGAAGATGTTTTGTTATGTTTTATTTTCTAATTCAGTTTTTAACTGTAAGAGTGGGGTTTACATTGAGTTGACAGAGGCTTCGACAAAGTAGAAATGGGTCAAAAAATATTTACTACTACTAAATCACCACTATTACTACTTATCTAAATACATTCCTGATTTATAAGAGCTGCCCCGAGAACAATTTCTTAGCTGATCTCATAGTTGGATTAAATCTTACTAGATGATTGACTGTATGTTAACTGAGAGATGGTTAAACCTCTTTTATGAGGCATGGACACGTTAAAGGTTATTTTCTCACTTTTTGAGAGACATTTTCTCAAATGTCTCTCAAAAAAATGTAGGACTTTTAAAGAGAGCTTTGAAAGAGCTTACACTTTAGACGGTGGCTGAACTGAGAAACTGCTAAGCATAAACAAATGGAGAAAAGCAGGAGTCTGTGGTGGCGCGTGAGTTTCCCTCCCCAGCACGTGCTCGTGCCCACGCACAGGCACAAACTGCCGGATGCGTCCTCACCTGAGATAAACTTCCACAGTTTCCAAAGCCACTCACACTGTGTTGATTCATCTGTGACGGTAGCTTGAAAAAGCTTAATGATACACTTATTGTACAACAGGATAAGCAAGGAAGGAATCTAAAGTTGCTGCATTTGCCCTGAAGAAGACTTCTTTTGCTTCTTTAATTCTAGAATCAGAAGTTTATCACTTGGACGTAACCCCATATTTCCATTAGAAGTGACTGTGTCAAATTAGGAAGTGTGTGTTTCCATTTAAAGGCAAATTTGTCAGAAGAAGGAAAGAGCCTGCCTGCATTATTTAAAGCTTGGCTGAGATATTTGCAGATTTATTAGGAAAAAAAGTACAAACTATGTGTGCCTCCATATTCCAAAGGACTCCGTGCTTTCATTCTGGCTTTCACAGGCAGTTTGCCCAAGTACAGGATAGGGCTCTGAGGTCTCCAGCGTGGAATGAGGGCTAATTTAATTGTTTCATGTTGACACACTGTGGACTCCAGTCCAAAACACTTCTGAAACTTTTACTACGTTGCTGATTTATTTTCCTTGTGGGCACAACTCTCTAACTGCCCTGGAAGCTCTCAGCTGAGCTGAGTGACTGGTGACAATATTTGTACTGCTTGTGGGGCATTCCGCTGTATTCTACCCCACTGTTCCAGTGACTTGCTGCATGTCAGGATCCATCACATCCATTCTTAATTTTAACAAATTATTGCAGTCATTCAGGTTGGTGGGTTTTCTAAAATTGTTTTGCTGTCACATTTTGGGGAAAAGAGAGAAATCCTTAGCCTGTATATTATTCATGTCTCCTGAGCTCTTGACCTAGGAAGGAAAATATCTGAACAACTAAAGACAAAAAGAATTTCCTTGTCTCGAAACATGTAATCTAAAAAAGGTAACAATCATAAAAGATAAACCTTTTTGTGTTCATTTAATAGCAATTAAATGTTTTATACCGTAGCCTACCCACAAGATTTTTATTTTCATAGATGAAGACGGTGTGAGCCTATCATGTCTCTCAGTAATTTTACAGTGATTCCCTCTGTAGGAATATTAATGTCGCACACCAGTGACTAGTCCAATCACTTGTCTCCACTAATATTCATAGGTATTCCATCAGAAGGTAAAATTACTCTACAGTGCCTTTTTTTGACAAAACTTTGCAAAGCTTTCATCCTCAGGGAATCTTTTTCTGACTTTATTTTATGCTTTAAAGTGCAGGGATTGACACTTGTCATTTCAATGTAGCAGGTAGAAGTGAAAAACTCTTAATCCACGCCACAGTACAACTTTCTCCTGAAAATGCTTTTTATGCTAGTAGTGAGCTTTGCTTGGTTATCCAATGCAGAAAAAACTTCCTCAGATTTATGTATTTCTCACCTTTTAATCTCTACACTTTCAAAAGCAGCAGGACAGAGCTGGGTCAGATCAGACAGGTTGGACCCCAGTTCAGGCTCTGATTTGCCCATCTGATCTCAGTACTCCTTGGATCGTGCTTTAGAGATGGTCTCCCATCTGCAGAAGCCCAGAGGCTGGGTGAGCACACAATTAGAATCTGTCCCTCTGAAATCCATCAGGAGCTGCTCCCAGCTTGGCTTATGAGCAGATCACCTATATAACTCTGGAGAAGATGAGGTTACCACAAAACTTTGGGGGAATTGCATTAACTAGCACAGGACAAAAATCAATGGTTATGATTTCTCTGACTGTGGCCTGGGATGCTAGTCTGATTTAATGGAGAAGAAAAGAAGAAAATGGTTGAACAGACCTGACACGAATTTCTGAAATAGCTCTTAGCCAATGGCGTATTGCTGTGGCAGCATAACAACAGTCACAATGCTTTCCAGAATGAGAAAAAAAAGAGCATTTCTTTCGGAAGACAGAAATTACGGGTGCGAAACAGAAACCTGGATGACGTAGAATCCCAGGAACTGAGGTGTATCTGACAGCACAAGACTTGTTGAGGCCCAATCTGATTCAGAAACCGTAATTTGCCAATTCATACGCCCCAGGAAAATGAGTCTGCCACGCACGCTAGCGCGCCAGCAGCGTTTTGGCTTGTGATTCCTTTCTGCCAGCAGGAGCTGCTGCGTGAGGTGCGGGATCTTCCCAGCACTGGAATGTGCTCCGGGCCATGGTTCATGTCGTGATCGACCTGCACTGCCACGTCTGCCAGCACGCCAACGTGAGAATCCAGCCTGAAATAAACTGAATGGGAAAACTGGGCAAAGCTCCACAGTGGGAAGAGCAAGGAAATGGACTTTTGGTTTAGAACAGAGTAGAATAAAATATTTCAGTTTTTAGAGGCCTACAATGGCCATCAAGCCCAACTGCCTGATCACTTCAGGGCTGTCTGCGTTGCATGAAAGGTGTTTCTTGGGGGAAGTTTGGGCTAGGATGGTCTAAGCTCTCCGATGTGGGAAGCAAGTAGGACAGTTGGCAAAGGCAGTGCATGTGAAGTTCCCCCTCCAAGCTTCGCTGAGGCTTTTATCAGAGTGCTATATGCATGTCTAGCTTTAGTTACTGGATGGTATACAGAGACAAGGCAGGTGTACGACATTTATTTTTAGATAGCTTCTGAGAAAAGAGGAGGAAAGCTGCATGCAGCAAAATTTTACTCTGGCAGCACAACATAAAAATAATTTGCTTTCTGTCTGCAAACAAATTTAAATCCTTATTTTGCCGTATTAAAAACAATATAAAATGAACAGTTAGCATAAATAAGTCTCACTGCTCAGTGGACTCTCAGCTACATGTGATAAAGAACATAGATGCCCATATGTTTAGATGCTGCAAATTGAATATTTAGCCAACTGGTCCCTGGAATAGAAGCAAAAATCTAAAGTTAAGTGCCTGGACACTTTGAACAGCACACAGGCACATTGAAAGGGCTTGTTGAAAAAAAAATCCCTCACAGCTAAGTGGAAACCTGTCAACTTGAAAAGAGTAAGTAAAGGGCATGGCCTTAATTTTGTTCATCTCACAAGACCTTGCACCCATGGAAGTGGCCTTGTTTCCCTGGGGTCCGAATCCAGGCTGGTCCCTTTGGGAGGAGGGATGATGTGGGTAACAGGCAGCGCTGCCAGAGGTGCAGGGAGAGGAGAGAGGGCTGCTCTTGCTGTGCGAGGAGTGACTCAAGTTCACGTTGCAGCACAAGTGAAAGCAGAAATCTCCCATGGGAAAAATGCGCTTTGTGCCTCTGGGAGCTGCGGGAGGCAGCAGGAGAAGCAAACTGAGTGCTTTGGATGCGTGAGCAATGGTTTGGGGCAGCTGTCCCAGGGATCCTGCACCTCCAGACTCTCAGTACCTCCCTCTGCTGCAATTTTACTGCCTTTGAGACTTCCTCAGCTTCTCACTGCCTTGATGTATCCTCAGCTTCTCACTTCTTTGGGTGCTGTGGTGGAAATCACAGAAGGATGCAGCCATAGCGGCAATTTCTTAATTGCCTTTCTTCTGTGGTCACAGCTTGCTGAAATACTCCTCCAGATTATGGGAGCTGTGGTAGTCAGATTTGGAAAGGAAGTCTGTGTGGTTTTGCAGAAATTTGCAGCTAATAAAATGATAATGAGGAAACTAAGAAAGATGACTACAGATCTGACTATTTGATGGCTAATCTGGTCAATGTGGGGAGACATGATTTGTGGATTAAGGTCAGTGGTAATCTCTGGTTATGAAAACTGAAAAATGAAGCTAAATCGCCTGTATTTTCAGAATGAGAAAGAGGAAATGTTGATGGTGGCATTCAAGAGTCACAAAATATCCCTATAATATAAAAGTGTATCAATAAAATGCCGGCTGTACTGCAGATGCCAGCTTTAGGTAATGCACGTGTGGCTCTGGGAGAGGGGAGTGTAGAGTCCAGATCTTGACACAATTGTCATGAACCACAGAGAACAGATTTTAGCATGTATAAAACAACAATGACATCCAGCTCCATTCAACATCTTGACTCCAATAATTGTTCTCAACTACAACCGCTTGTCTTGCTGAATTACCCGCTTCTAGCAAATATGGAACGAATTGTGTTTGGAATCAAAACATCATTAAACAGTCAGTTCTACGAGTTTGAATATAACTCTTCCAGTGAAAAACTGGAATATTTTATGTTTACTGAAAGAAGGCCTTGGAACAGCAAGATATGTCTGAAAAGCCAAACTGATCTCAAGAAATCCCCAAGATATGATCAATTTACACTGAACTCCCAAGCCATATCAGGCATTGCACTGCTTGCTTCCAGCCAGAGATTATTCTAGAGACTGTAGAGACTAGATTTTTGAGGTTTCTTAGATGTTTACTTCCCACTGGTTTCATAAGAAACATCTGTAAGTCTTGATTTCAAAGGGAGATCATCACCTACCTGCTTCAGCCAGTGTGGTTCGAAATTCCCTGCACATAAAAGCTGTGGCAGGATTGAGAAACAAACCCGAACTCCAACTGCTCTGCAAAATCCTTTTGAAACATTCATTTTAGGTCTTTTAATAAATAATTACAGAGAAGTAGCATGCCAGAACCTGATAACCTGCAGATGTGACGGTATCAGAAGCAACCTGCTGAATCTCCAGGCTTTTCCACATATTTCAACAGCATATCCTCCCCAGTTTGATACCTATTTCCCTGTAATTCATTTTTCTCAGACTGAGAAGGAGAAAGTTTCTTAACAGAAATTATTTGCTTACAATTGTGAGCAGATGTTGAGAATCTGATCTTGTTACTGTAATTTTCATGAAGGTACAATATCTCTTTTGGCAACTCATCTGTTAATGGTTAGTGGATTATGCCATAAAAAAAAAATTAAATTGTAACCTTATACATTTGCCCTTTTGATGAGGGAAATATAGCCAAACCCTGTTGCTGTTTCTCTCTTCAGTTAGACTAGTTTCTGGTACTAGGGAAGTTCAACTGATTGCAATCAAACATACATAAGCAATTTGCAACATGTGTGTCTACACATCAGGGAGAAAATCTTCAGTTACTGCATTTTCAAGATGTTTTAAGCAAAGATATGTTAGGGCAAGAAAGAAATCTGCAGGACTCACAAAACTATTCCAGGCACTTGGTAAATAGATTTATAGCCTCAGACACAAAGGGGAATGATAAGCTATAGGCATTTTGAAGTCATTGTAGGGCGTCTACATCCTATTACATAGATGCACATATGAAACAGACTGGCAATACACTGCCACATCAAAGAAAAATGTTATGCTAGAGCTTTTCTTTTTAATTAAATACAGACAAATAGTTACGTGAGCCTCTGCAGGGATCTTTTTTCCTTTTTTTTTTGGTAAAATATTGAGAAATCAGTTTGTTTAAACGTTAAGCTGTTCATAGGAAAGTAAGACCCTGGAGGTTAGAGAAAGTGTTGTCACTCAAATCTGTTCTCCCAAAGAGCAATTACTGTAGTCATTAATGTGCCTTGTTCCAAAATCTAGTCTGACATTAAATACTGCTTGAAATGTTCAGAAGACAGTTAAAAGGTAGGAATGGATCATTTTCTCATGCAACATGTGCTGAAAAGCTTCCCCGTGCATTCAATCATCTGGCTTCACAAATCCTAGTGGTATCCTTCTGAAGCTGTTATGGAACATATTGGTTGCATATTTCATTTGTTTCTGGCAAGAATAATTAGATGAATGTTTAATTAGAAGTGATTTTCTTTCATGAATCATGGCCAGCTGACTGAAGGGTTGATGACAGTCCATATTAACCAATAATACATACATCAGAATAACTCCGACTTGCTAGTATAACAAAATTATAGGTAGTTTAGAAATGCCCCAGCAGAAGGATAAATCCCCAGTCAGTATAAATCAAAGATTCACTGAAGTTGACAGGACTATTTTATTAGAAACCTCCTAAGAATCTGGGAAAATTTACTGCGATATTATTCAGAAAGATTCCTGCTTTGCTGTGCTCTCTGTCTTGGATTCAAACTCCTGTGAGGCAAAACATGATTCCCCCTCACGCCTCTCCCTGCACACAGTTTTGTCCACACACGCCCAGTCCTTCAGTCCTGTTCATCTTTCCCATCTTGGGATGCCTGTCCTCCATCCACCTGCATCCCTCACATCCCGAAAAAACACCAACTCCTTTATCCCCTGCAGGTAAATACGGCTCTGCAGCAGCGTGGCCAGGACAAACTCACCCTCACCACTCCTGCCATGCTCTCACCTTGCAGTGGCATCGTGGGGCTGCTGGGATGCAGGGCATGAAATGACACAGAGGATCTTCAGGAGAGGGACCCTAAAGCTGCCTGTGGTGAGGGCAAGCAGGACCTGCAGGCAGCTGAACCGCTGCAGTCCCTGTGCTGGTTTGCTCCGGCAATTTTCCCCACACTTGTGTGTTGACAATGGCCGACTCCTTGGAAAACTGGTTTTGACGGCTTTTGGTGCATTTCTGTGGCGACTCGGGGATCTTTCATTCTTTATATAAACACCAAGTAAAACATTTCTATTTTTTTAAGTACACTGGAAACTTCATCTTCTTTTGTGACGAAAATTAACTTATTTTACATCCCACACTTCTCCCAGTTTTTCCAATTAACCTTACCAGTTATAGTTAGTAGGACCATACGTACACATTCATTCCCAATCATTACCAATTACTTTGGACTATGGAACGTTTGCTTGCTCTGGGGTACCAGCAAGGAAACAGCAATTAACTGAGATAGTTGCTGCTTTCTCTTGAAAGCTAAAGAATAGGATTAAGCTCTCGATAAACTAATAGGCTTAAATCAATTCAACATAGTTAATAGGAACCCTTGATAACAGGAAGACACCTCAAAGCCTTCACTGTGAACTTTTCCCATTACTTCAAAACTGCAGACAAGGAAGATAAAGGAAATTTCAATCTGCAGTTGTAATAGAGAGGCTAGAGGATAAAGTATTCCTAGACTCAAAGACTAAGTTGAAGGATCATATTCTAATTAACGGTTGTTATAATTCTTCTGACATCTGCAGAGCCCTCTGCAAACTTTAGCTTTCCTGTGAGTTAGGCAGGTGGTATGACTCCCATTTGATAGACCTTGAATACAGCCTATGCTAAAATTGAACCTGCTCTTTGCCTCAGAGTCTCTTTGCCTTTTTCCATCCGACAAGTTTGATATCAGATTTAATGAGAGCAGGAACAGTGGTGAAGGCAGGGCACTGCTCTCCTTTGCATGACTTGTTGAAGAAATGGAGCCGTAGTTTGTGATGCAGCTTCAAGGGCTTGTCAAAGATACATCTTGATCAAGAACTTTGTGCTACAGGAGGATTTAAATGGATTTTGAATCCTTGTGTCAAAAAAGCCCAAACTTTTTTTCCAGTGTTCACCTGGAATTCAACCCTTTCTCTAGGAGTGTCTCAAATGTTGAAGGGATGGGCACCTTGCAAAGGAAACAGCTGCAGCTGCTGTGTTTTAAATTGCTGCTGCTGCCCTCTCTCTCCTCTTTAAAGAGTCACCCAGCTGATGAGAGCTGTGGGTTCAGCATCTTTCAGCAGGAGGCTGTGCTTCACTCTGTCTCCAACAGTCAGGACCACAGGAGATGTTGGGTGACTCACTGGCACATCCTTTCTCGTAAAACAAGGATTTCCAGGGTAATCCAGCTGAATGGCATAAAGGCAGACAGGAATCGATACTACGTGACTAAGGCATTAGTGGTGAAGACCTGAGACCTAATCCATGGTTTTAAAGTTGTATATTGTCCTAAAAACAATGTAGAATGAAGAAAATAAAGTTCTTACAGGTACCAGTGTCCATATGTCCACTGGTCTGTGGGTTTCAGGGGTAGAGGAATGACTCCTTAAAGCCTCACCAGAGGTGACTGAGACCTTGGTAGACAGTGGCCCTCCCCTCACATCTCAGGTTTTTTTCTGCTGCTACCCAAAGTGACACCTGTTTAGGATCCTACTCAGAGCTTCTTAAAGGTCCAAGCGCTTCACCTGGAGCTACATTTTGCTTAGTCCTTTCTTTTCGTATTTATTTGTTAACTGTGAACCTCTTACAGGACCATTAGCTCCTGTAGGAGCCTGAAGTTGAACTCACACCGCTAACCTGGGATGAGTAGCCTGGTATTCAAAATTACTGTCTGTCCATCCATCTTACTCTGCAATAGAATACTGTCTGTCCATCTTACTCTCTATAGAATTGCTCTTCCTTTTTTTGGTATCTGTTTATTACCATGTCTACTTTTACAGAAACACATTTCACCTCCTTCCTTTGATTTGCCTACTGGCTGTTTGGGTTTCAGTCTTTCTAACCCTTGGCCAGATGCTGTCTGCTTGTACAAAATCCTTTTATTCAGTACCCAATTCCAGCAGAATCAGGAAATTTCACCAGTGATACTAAATACAAACCCTGGTTCCTCGAACATGAAATTGGACAAGGAACAGTTTGCTACTCCACAGAGGTTTTGGGAAGGTTAATTAATAAATATTAGGAAAAACTCAAAGTTAGTGGGATAATACTAAATAAGTAACACTGAAATGATTAAGAGCTTAATATACACCAGTCTGAAGGCTGAAACAAATCCAGGGAGAAGAGCGTTGTGACAAGGCTGCAGCATGGAGCAGAAGGGCAGCTGGGAGGAATACAGAATTGTATTGAAACATTTTTGGAAGGGTATCTCGTCCCGTGAATTGACAAAACTATTGAAATGTGAAAATGAGCAAGGTTTTGCTTCTTGTCAGCTGCAAGAGGGATGAGGTAGGGAAGTTCCATACAGTAATTTACTGCTTCTGCCTAATTTTGTTTTTCATAGATGATGGAGAGGGAGGAGGGAGGGCTTTAATGGAGGGCAGTGATCTAAAATACAAACAACCAGCACAATTACATAGCTTTATAAGGTTAACCTAGCTCTGCCTTCAGACAGAAGGGAGGCAAAAGAGCTTTATTGCCTTAGATTGCCTCTGTCTACAAATCTTAAGCACATTTAACTCCATGCTGTCTTCTAGGCAATAAGTAACTGTATTAAGTACATACATTTAAAGCTTAAGTTAAGATAGGCCCAGAAACCACCCACTGGTTAATTGCTCCTGTGCATTATTAGGAAGAGGACTTGCTCCTAGAAAACCTCAAGGTCTTGTTTTTCAGGGATTGGGAGCGGGGAGGGGAGTGGTTTCTGTTTTGGTTTGGTTTTTACTTTTTACAGGAAGTACTTTTTGCACACTCTAACCTGACAAGAAGCATGTCTCAGTAGTGAGGTTAAACAGGTACAGCTGCCACGCCAACAAAAGAGCTGCTGGTGCTTCTTCAAGCTGCTGCTGAAACAGTGTTTTAAATTCTCTGAAAGAAGAGACTTCAGCTTATCATGTCCAAGTAAATTAATATTTTTACGGCCCAACTTTCCACCATGCCGGTAGAAATACAAATATATCTAAATAAAGCTGGCTTGAGTCGAAAGGCACGGTTGCTAGGTAGCCACTGTCATGATAGTGAAGGTACCAGTGAAGCACAGAGAGGTGAGTCCCTTGTAATTGCAGAGAACCATTTTTCATTCTCCTTGAAAATGAGTATTTTTTTCTGTACAGATGACAAGATCAGCAGCTCAGCAGGAAAAAGTCTGCAGAAAAACACAAGCATGAGGCTCTACTGTGTCTCCCTGTGGAGACACAAGGATTTTTCAGAAGTAGGTGGGGAAATGGGTGAAGGAGCCAATGCACTTTAATTATAGGAGAATGGTTAGATGTGATAAGAACTGGCAGAAAAAAAGCACTGGTTCTAACTTCCAGTGCTTTATGATTGCCAGTACTAGCTGATACAGCAGGGATAAGAAGCCACCAGAGCTGGTTGCTCTTGTTTCAGGAGCTATGGAAGCAGCTGTGGCCTGTGGCCCTCATCTAAATCCTGGCTTCTGAGGTTCTCCTTTGCTCCTCTGGGCAGCGACAGTGTTAAAAGAGGGTGGTGTACCTGGCTGTGAGAAGAAATGCTGCTAGTCAAGTCACACCTTAGCTTAAACCTGTTCTGGGATCTTTGGTGTAAATGTGTAACAGCTAAACTACAGGTTGGCTAGAAATGTATTCCCTTTTTAAAAACCACATTAAGCCCATGGGGCTGGGACTACGTGAAATCACTGCAAGGTATTTACTTTGATTCTGCTAAAGTCCTCCTTGGGGCAGGGGGTAAGGGGATAGGTGTGCTGGGGCTCTGTCAGGCTACAAAACTCCTCTGGACAGTGGAGATAACTTTGCTCACTGCACTAAAAGGGAAATGAGATAGAGGGAAGAGTAATTGGTTTGCTTGTAGGTGGACAGAAAGTTTGCAACTACACGAGGAACTGAAACCAACCCCAGATGGATCTTGTAGCACAAGCAATTATTTCTATTTATTTACAGTTTGTGTGCAAGTCACATTTTATGGTATGGTCTTAAGAGACGGCTGCTTTTTTAAACATTTACCAACTGAAACAATAAACCGTAATTGCCCTGGTATGGAACTCTTTACTTTACAACTCAGGTCAAAAAAAATCCCACCCTATCTCCTGGGGTGTGAAAGATTCAGTAAGATTTCCCCCACAGGAAAGATGAAAACAAGGCATGAATAACAAGTGCAAGGAGTCAGGGATCCCTTTGCAGCGTATGTTTCGCACAGGCACACTGTAAATGTTATGATGTAGTCCAAGGACAAGTTGTTGATGGATAGGATGGAGCTATCAAATATTTTTTTCTCTGCACCTGATGACTTAATACAAGCAAGACTGTTGTAATATACACAAGGTAGATTCTTGGGCTCCTAAGTCTGCTGAGGGGGGGAAGTGCCATATTTTAAGCAGCAGAAGTTGTACATTGCGGATTTGGGCACCTGTGTGGAACTCTGGATGAGCAGTTGGAGAAACTGAAACTTTTTATTCACCACCCTCCAAACTTCAGCAGATTATATGGCAAAGACTGGAGGTTTTGCAGGAGGGACACTTCAACCTTGGGATTCAACCGGACTTTCAAAGCTTTCCCCCGCAGCACTTTTTTGTTGGATTTTCTTTGTTATCCTGGCACTGTCCCTCCATCCTACCTGACAAGACAAATCTTGGGTCAGAGAAGTTGCTGTTCTCTTGGGTCAGAGAAGTGTTGTGTCCACTCAGCCCATGGTTTTCCGAAAAGAAAGCAAACAATTATATCTGAGTCAATCGTAAGACCACAAAACTCTAACCCACCCAGTCCTAAAGGTTTAGTGGGATTTGCTTGAGAGCAAATGGGTTTCAATAAGGTTCTTGCAGGATCTTTAGGAAGCAGTGGCTCCATGCCATCAGTGTAGCAGCTGCGTGCAACATCTGCAGGAGACATAAGGCAGAAGTGCCACATTTTCATTCTGGGCACATCCAGAAAAATCTTGAGGACTTGCACAACTCCTCTGGGTGGAGATAACTGTGTCTTATCCACCGCTGTGCTCTACCCATGTTGTGGTTGAACTGTGTTTTTCTTGCAGTAAAGGAGAAAAGAGGAGTCAAGAAAACAGATAAGAAAGTGCATTCTCATGGACTCTAGAATGGTTGTTCAAGATGCCCAAAGGGATAGGCACAGCTGTGGTGAAGGTTGGCTACAGATGCCTGCAGAGCTGGTTGAAACAGATGAATGCCAGGCTTTAAGCTGACACAGTGTGTACACTGACAGTGGGACATTTACTCAATAAACACTTGAGAACAGCTGGAAAGGCGTGCCTGGCACTTCAGGGGGCCTTAATTTCTCATCAACTGGTAAAACTCCCTGGCTGACTGGCATGTAGGGAGTTAATGAAGTTACTGCTCAGTTAGCTTAGTGGCTTTATCAGCTTAGTGTCAATCTTTAGTTGAGACAATGGTTAACCACTTATCTCACTAGAAGTGTGAGGTGTGGCCTCACAGGCAGTTATTTTCACAGGAAATAGTATCCAGAGCAAATACATTGATTATACAGCTCCAGCAGATGATTCAGCCAACACAGATAAGCATCTTGCTGTGGTGAAGGCATGATGGAGAGGAGAGCTCACAGTCCTCCCTGGTGTGTACTGGTCAAACCTACAACTTAATGAGCAGGCAACCCCAGTTTATCAATGTCGTTGATCTCTAGCACAGCATTAAAGCAGTAATTCAGGGAATACTGAGTTTTCAAAACACTGTAACACACTCATAAAATAATGCTCACAACATGACTAAGAGCTAAATATGCCCTATCAGTATTTTATGGCTGGTGAAAATAAGAGGAGGAGGATCATGCAGCTCAACACCGTGGGACCAGGAAAGAGGAGGTCTCCAGTCGCACCCAGCTCGGTGCTCACCATGTCTGGAATGTCCTGCCAGTGTGGGACTGCCCTCTGCCCTTTGCCTCTTGGTTGTGGGCCTCAGATAAAAGAAATAAATAAGACAAAAATGGCCTCAACAGTGTCAGTGACACTTCAGCATGAGTCCTGCTGTGGGTGCCAGGCACCCTGCCTTCCTCTCTGAACCAAGGACACTGCCTTCTTCCCAGGGCTTGTTTCTAATACCATGGTATCCCTGTGTCCTGATGGTGCCATGTGTGGAAATTCACACTTCTGGTGCTGCAAAATCTGACAAGAACGTGTCTCAGCGGGACCACAGCTTTTTCCTTCATTCTGACGCTCTCAGCAGATTAATCTCATTTCCAGAGCTCTGTGAAGTATAATATCAGCATCTGAGGAAAAGGCAAGCAGATGCTGATAGCTGAGGATCGCACATGTGGTGGCTTTGTGGTCTTCTCACGGGTAGGAAAAGACGTGATTTCCTATGGGATCACCTCCTGCACAGCAGTGCTGAGCACTTCCAGAAGGAGATGCCCCAGCTGCAGAGGAGCAGCCATCGGCTGCTCTCTGCCAGAGCCGCTGGTTGTCTCACGTTCCCCCTCCAGGGGAAGCGATTGATTACCCTGTGACATCTGGGAAACTCTCTCCACCCAAATGCACATTTTGAAGAAAGTATCTTTCTGATCAAACAGTGCCTCCTCAGATTACTGTCAATCAGAATGAGCTTTCTCTGAATGCGCCTGACACTGCCTGACAGAGAGGGATCAAATTTCTCCCAAACCGCTTGGACAAAGTGGAAAAGCATCGCGGGATTTGACAGCAGCCTCAGCAACAAACAGCTCATTTTATAGGGGCTTGTTAACCGTGAGAAATCTTTGCTGAGCGGATGCACAGGTGACCAGATGCCTGTCAGGCTCCCAGTGTAGTAATGTTAGGTGAAGTATGGAGATTTCTACTTAAGAAGCAATATATATTATAGGAATTTTGCATGTTTGAGCCTCAGAAACAATTATAAAATGTAATAGCAACATTCATCTGGGCTTGCTAATAAATAAAATGGGGCAAATTCTGTGAGTCTGAATTCATAGGAAAGGTTATAGGAAAAAACAGGTGCTAGTTAAGATGAAAAGTCTGTCCTGAGTCACCAAGACATTAGTGATTACTAAGGCTAAAATCTGAAATCAATGCAGAGTCTCTTTTAGGAGTGTCTCTAGCTAGACGTATTTATTTTCTATTTACCTGCTTCCATCACAGCCTTTCACAACACTGGGGGATGCACCACCAAGGCGAAACTTTCAACCAAAATAGGAGATGTGTGAAAACCTGGGATGGAGCTTTCTCAGTAGCAAGATGCAGAACACGAAACTCACCTCACAGCAGGTAGCAGTGATTGTTAAACTCACCATACTTAGAATTAATAAACATCTTCTTGCCATGATTTAGCTTTTAATAGAAACAGTTTTTAACAGGCACAAATAAGAATGACAAAAGACAGCTAGTAATTATTACCAACACGAGAAATGTTTGCATTTATCTAGCTAGAAAGGAAGAGATTCTCATTGATACTTGCATATAATTCTAGCAATTAGACACCATGTCACTAATTACCTACCTTTATGGGATTTTAGAACAATTTTCTAATCTCTCCCCATCCCACATCTTAATTAGCTCCTACCTCCCTGTCATTGACTCCCAACTGTAAGAATCAGCTTAAGCGAGCATAGCCAAATTTCAGTCTGCTTCCTCTAGCAGCTTGTCATAAAGGCTTGTATTAATGTCACATTTTGCTGCATCCATCAACATTATGCAGATGTTTGCCGTCAGGTACTAGCCAGCTCTCCACACTGCCAAGTGTCCTGCCACTAGTTCTAGGCAGCATTTATAGAATATATTTCCCTCTGCCATCACAGCATAATAAAGGGTTATAAGTGCAGACTTTCAGAATTAAATCCTCCCAACAGGAAACTTCTTGACAGACAACCCTAGGTGAAAAAATTAATGAAATTTGAGATTTTCAAACCTTCCACAAATGGTGAGCAAGGATGGTCATAATCCTGCAGTTATAAAGCTTGTTGATTTTCTTGTAGGACACACGCATGCCTCACTTTTAAAATGAGGCAGCCAGCAATGACTGGGGGTCAGAGAGTTTGTGAGAATGCCTGCAAAAACCTTTTTTTTTTTTTATCATTGATGTATCACTTTGAAATAAATGTTAGTTAAAAAAAGTCATAGGTTTTGGAAATGAGTTGCTGGGATTTGCTTAAATTACAATAAAAAGAAAAAAAAAGGTCTCTACAGAATCGCCTGCCCCCAGAATACTAATATAGCACTATTATGAGTGAACTGTGAAGGTCACGGGTGCAAGGCAACGCACTGAGTGAGTGGAGTGGGCGAGTTGTACCTCCCAGTAACAAGGAAGCCCAAGTCAGACAGTAAGTGATTATGAAAGTGTTTCGTACACTCTAGAAGCCGAACACATAATAAACCAAATGTGCAACAACTTCTGTTCTTTCAGTATTAGTCCTATACTCTTAGATATGAATGCGAAAATGAGTCATCGCGCTTGAACATCTTTCCCCCTCTTAAAGCAATTTACATACATTGATAAAAGATGCCTATTTTTAATAGCAGAAACCCGTACACATTTTTTTTTTTTGTATAGGTGGCAATTCCACCATGTGACCTGATGGTGCAGGTGGAAGTCCTGGGCCCTGCCAGGGTGGTTGTGGCCTCTGGGAGCTTCTCCCTGACTTCTCTATGCCCTTCCTTGCAGCATCTCCCCACTGCAGCAACACAGTGATGGTGTTTGCTCTTGGATGTATTTGAGTTGTCATAGCTGCATGCTGTGCGATTTAGTGACGTGGATCTCTTTGCAAAGGTGCTCAACAGTAGCTCAGCTAAGCAATCTCAGCTTCCCTCCATAGTGCAGGTTGGAAGTGCCTTGCATGGGAACGCTGCACAGTGCACAAGTCAAATGGTGATGCTCTTCCTGAAGTCAGCTGTCATTACAGACTCCTTTTTTTGACTTGAAACTTTCTAAGGAGACAGATGGAGGTTGCCTGGGAGGTTCTGTCACATTTTGGACAATGTGTACAAGCACAGAAGAAAAGCCAGTACCCGGTCACACTTAGATTCCCATGATTTTGATAGTAGTTCCAATACTGAATTACTGCGACTAAGATGAGATCCTGGCACCTAATGTGCACTGCACCAGTGTTTTGGAAGCCTGCCTTTGGTTCCAGTGTGGCTTTTACTGTTTCACCCACTTCTTTGGCTTTCCCTGATGCCCTAGAGAGACTGGTGCATAGCACGAGGTATAGCAGGCCTTTGCCAATGGCCCAAAGTGGGCCAAGGGAGCCCACTCTGCTGTACCAAGATCCCTGAAAAACCCCTCAGGAGAAGGCGCGTGGGGCACCCTTCCATGGTACTGTTCCATGGAACAGGTTGCCCAGAGAAGTTGTGGATGCCTCATCCCTGGAAATCTTCGAGGTCAGATTGGATGGGGCCCTGAGTAGCTCAGTCTAGTGGGAAGCAACCCTGCCCCTGCTGGGGGAGTCAGAACTGGATGATCTTTAAGGTTCCTTTCACCCAAACCATTCTGGGATTCAATGATCCTGTGCTTGTGGGGCTCAGGTGCATGTGAGAAGCTGGATTTCCACAAGTGCTCAGCACTGAGAGCCAGGGACAGATATTCAAACGAGTTCAGTTGCTTGCAAATTTTCTTTTGCAACTAAAAAAAAAAAAAAAA